>JACXGK010007320.1:10022-25768 GCA_016801125.1 Novumbra hubbsi | reverse complement strand
GATACCACGGACTGATACAACTTGGTTCAGGTTAGGATACCACAGACTGATACAAGACTCCCATCATGCACCTCTCACCTTAGACGTGAATCGGAATTGCTTGCCTGTGGGTCAACTGTTTTCATCTAAAGTCAAAAACATTGTGGTAACAAAAAACAAATGGGCTGTTGACCAAGAAAGGGGATTAGTATGGGAAGGGTATATTACCAGAAAACAAGCTCTGCTGACAGGTTTGTAGGAGTGGTCACTTATCATCACAGTCCCCGTTTAGTGTACAAAGTCACATGGTTTGTTGTTGTTAAAGATCAAATGATTTTATAAACTGCAATATTAATACTGAAATTCACATGAATTATTGATCATATTTGCATCCGATTTGTTTTCATGTTTACTTGTACAGATTGATTTATAGTTTTGGCATTTCAATTGTCTTTATGAGAGCCTGTAGTTCCCGTGCGATATGTTTCTACACTAACCTTTGGAGTTGGCAGAACAGCACAGAAGGATTTGTGAAGAGGTTAGCAAAATAAAAAAAGTTTATCATTAAAGAGAGAAAATGTTGATAGTATTTGGAAGTTGGCTGCAGGAATGTTCATTTTAACACTGTATTTTGTGTTCTGTATGATTTTTGTTTTGCTTTCTGTTAACATAAACAATTTGTAAATAATTGTTAAAATCTTTGAAGCACTTGAATATGCTACTGATTAAACTTTAAACAGCAAGTTTTCAAACCTAGAAGATGTTGATTGAAGGTTAATATGTTTGAAATAAGCATGACAGCTGTTTGAAGCAGGTCTTGAATATAAATTGTTTCAACTTTGGTTGATGAGGAGGTTATTCCAGCTGGCCAGGAAGTGTAAACCAAGAGAATCATTAAGTAGATATTTAAATATAGTCAGGAAAAACAGGCATACTGTTAAGATTTGTGTGATACACTGCGGTTCACAGGCAAGATTGGTAATGTAGAAACAATGAAGATAAAAATAAATATATATATATATATATATATATATGACCAGCAGATGTCACTATTGGGCACTGTTAAAAAGCCAGATCCTATGGGTTGAGACGTATGCTGGGCTGCTGCATGATTGAAATTAAGTAAAATATGCGACATTATATGTGACATTCTCTTTTAACATAAAACTAGAGTACATCGGCTCAAGACTGCCAGATGACAAACACACCTGGAACCAGGATAGCAATTTCTTTTGTCACAGTGTAGCGTTATTGTGAACAATAACATAAATGTATGTGTACAGGGTGCCGATTAGTTTAGCTGTTATAAGTCTGTTTAATAGTAATAATCAAATCAAGCTAGGAATATATACGTGCAAAGCCGGGTTCCATGTTGCTGGGTTACTTCTGCGTGTGGTTTTGCATCCCTACTTTTTGTTGAAAACTACATTTCCCATCTCGCACTAGGGACTCCGGATTCATCAAACAAACAGGGATGCAGAGAGAAAAAACCGGAAATGCCGCCGGGGCTGAAAAGTATGAATATATTCATATTTAATGTCCTTTGTGTGATTTCACGTTATTCGGGGCTTATATGAACACATACTGCATGCTGGGATATACTTATTTTAACGTTAGATTATGTAATTATGGCAAAACCTTTCGTTAACGTGACACTTTACTTTTCTCAGGCCTGACCGGGAGGCCGCCATTATGTCCAAATACTACGACGGAGTCGATTTTCCTTTCTGTGACGAGTTTTCTAAATATGAAAAACTTGCCAAGATCGGCCAAGGAACATTTGGGTAAGATTACAAACTAGTGACTCAATTGTTAAAAGGTTGATGACATCCCAACACTAACTTCAAGGATATGTTCCGCAAGCTATAGCTTGGCAACCTAGCTAGCTATCCATACATTAGCCTACACTACCTTGATGAAAGACATTCCATGATATCCTTGTCCTGTTCGGCTGCATTGTAAATGTATTTGTGTTATGGACGCGACTGTGTTGTGGGTTTTGGGGGGGGCTTCCGGTGCTGTTCACGGCCACTATTTTACGACCTGACATTGCCTCGTGACATGACACGACCCGTGCTTTATCCTAGCTGATTATATTAAAAATATTTTCCACATCTTAGCCCTCCACTAGGACTAAGTTTTCTCTTGATTCATTGTAGTCGAAGAGCAATGCTTGTAGGTTCCACGGAGGTCTGACTATAATGAGGTCATTTACAGTCAACGATTATTAAGTGTGGAAAAAACATGGCTACCTTTGCACATGTGTATGTCCTGTGTGACGTTGTGTCACTGTGTTAACTGTAGTCCATGCCTATAGTCCTAAAATGAAAAAATTTTATTAACACATTTGTTGGCAACTCAATGTAAAGGTTGGAAAGGCCTAGTGTACACTGCACACGTAAAGTAGCTTGTTCCTTACCACATGTTCTACTCTTGCCATCAGGTTTGTGTGACATTGTCATAAACGTTGTGTATTCTCCATTGTGAACTTTTCCAGGGAGGTGTTCAAAGCCAAGCACAGACAGACTGGGAAGAAGGTAGCCCTGAAGAAGGTGTTGATGGAGAATGAGAAGGAAGGGGTACGAGACCTCAAGCTAGCTGCCCTTCTTGAGCATAACATTACATCCGAGCAGACGCACCAGAGATCCGTTATTATAGCAACCCTCTTTAACGGTCCGCTCTTTGAAACAGTTTCCCATCACTGCTCTGAGGGAGATCAAGATTCTGCAGCTCCTAAAACACGAGAACGTCGTCAACCTGATAGAGATCTGTCGAACCAAAGGTGTGTGTTAGTCTTTTTCCCACTCATGTGTTGAGCGTTGTAGTGCAGTATCCCTATGTGCTGCCAGGGTATATTTAGAACTTACGGCTTTGCATGCCTCCTTATGTATTGCGCTTGGCAAGGTCGCAAAACAGTTAGGGAATATTTTAATGCGAGAATGTAGTGAAATGACTGAATGTTGTCTACGACACACAGCCACCCAGTACAACCGCTACAAAGGCAGCATCTACCTGGTGTTTGACTTCTGTGAGCATGATTTGGCGGGGTTGCTAAGCAACGCCAATGTTAAATTCACCCTGGCCGAGATCAAGAAGGTTATGCAGATGCTACTGAATGGACTCTACTACATCCACAGAAACAAGGTGAGTCTGTGTACAAGCCAGGCTTCCATCCATAGGTTTGTTTTTCACCCGGAGTTGCTAGTTTAAATTAGAGTCTGCACAGCAGGGTGTGGGGGTCAGCCCTTATTTGACGAAAACAGGAAGTAATTATATTTTTCATGTCATTTTGACTGTGCAGTACAACAAACCTCTCCTCAGCAAAGGTTCTGCAGGTGGACCTAAGCCCATCTGTCCTTGTTCTGGTTCAGATTTTACACAGAGACATGAAGGCTGCCAACGTTCTCATCACCCGCGACGGCGTTCTGAAGCTAGCTGACTTTGGGTTAGCGCGAGCCTTCAGCCTGGCAAAGAACAGCCAGGGCAACCGCTACACCAACCGCGTGGTCACTCTCTGGTACCGCCCCCCCGAGCTGCTGCTGGGTAAGAACTGGCTGGAACATGGAGCAAACTATGGCAGGGTTCCAGAAAAAACATATTTGAAACCCCTAGCTCGGACCAATTTGACACTTTTGTCTTTTTACGTTGTATATCTAGCTCAGCTGTTTAATGAAAAATACTAATCATGATTTCCAACTTGATTTGGTGGCCTAATTTGTTAGTTCTGGAATGCAACAAATGGAAATCTGGTTTGGATGGGTCAAGTGTTGTTGTTTATTTTCTAAGTTAGCATTTCTTTCAAAGGTACACCATAGGTAACTGTCTTTATCAATAACTTACCCACTATCTCAGGCCTGTTAAACGACATTTAAATGGCCAGTAGTGCAATATTAGAGCTTTGTATAGAATCTTGACATTACGATATCATTCAACTTCTTCACCACAACAAACCTACTGTCAAACGTGGCACATCTTAGTGGAATAAACTGCTCGTCCGTCTTATCACAGACCTCAAAGGTTGCAAAGATTAGGGCGGGAAACGTATAAAACAATCTAAAAGTATCTGTCCAACACGTGTCATTCGGTGTTGTTTGTGTGTCAGGTGAGAGGGACTATGGACCTCCCATTGACCTGTGGGGAGCCGGCTGCATCATGGCTGAGATGTGGACACGCAGCCCCATCATGCAGGGAAACACCGAGCAGCACCAGCTGACACTCATCAGCCAGCTGTGTGGATCCATCACTGCGGAGGTAGGGATGTGTACACACACACACAAACACTCATCAGCCAACTTTGCTACCTTATTATTATTGGGTCAATAGATATTACTAGTACAGAGTGCATTAACAATATACTCTGTTTACTCTTTTCTCACACACCCATTCCGTTGTCAACCTGTACACGTCAGGTATGGCCAGGCGTGGACAAGAAGTATGAGCTGTACCAGAAGATGGAGCTCCCAAAGGGCCAGAAGAGGAAGGTGAAGGACCGCCTCAAGGCCTACGTCAAGGACCCTTATGCCCTGGACCTGATCGACAAGCTCCTGGTCTTGGACCCGGCACAGCGAACGGACAGTGACGACGCTCTGAACCACGACTTCTTCTGGTCAGACCCCATGCCCTCGGACCTGAAGAACATGCTCTCCACGCACAACACGTCCATGTTTGAGTACCTGGCCCCGCCCCGCCGAAGAGGTCACATGCCCCAGCAGCCAGCCAATCAGAACAGGAATCCGGCCACTACGAGTCAGCCGGAGTTTGACCGGGTGTTTTGATTGGATGACCGATGTAGAGGCGAAACTCAAGGCTGTTGCATGACAGAAGGTGTCAGGCCCCACCTCAGTTGGCGTAGGACTGACTGAAAGTGAAGATTACCGAGGCAACATGAGGGAGGTGGGAACCTTTCTTCAAGGAGTATTGTTCTCCTGTTCCCGTTGTATCACATGGGTCTGTCCTCAGCCTTGGACGTCTGATAAAGCATTTAGATTGTACTGGATTTACCCTCAAGTAACTGTCATGTTTACAAGAGGTTCAACCCTGATCCTGGAGAGCTTGTGTGCTGTGTAACGCCAGCCCTAATGTAGCGCACCTTGTTGTACATAATTAGCGGGTCATAAATGTGATTTGTGTTGGTTACAACTGGGGTTGGATTGACATGTAGAGGGTCGCTCTCCAGGAAACGGTGTTGGAGAACAAGCCTAAGGAACAGATTAGGTACAATTCCCAACCTATGGCTACATGACCGCTAGATGGAGACATTGCCCTTTCACAAATCTTAACTGTTCCTTTCAGAAGATACAGATATGAGAGAGGAAGCAAACTATTTGATTGGCGTTCCTACCTTTAGACTTGTTTAGTAGCTGCTCAATTTCACTAGTTCTGGAACATCCTGTTCTCGCAAGAAACACACACACACACGAAAAAATATTTGACACAAGCCGTCAAGACAGCTATTTTCATGGCTATAGATGACGGTCCTCTTTTTATTTTTGTTTCATGTTTTGTTATTTTAAAAAAGTTTTTTATATTGTTTGATCATGAGTTTTGCCAGGTACCTGTAAGGTGTATACAATACGTTCTCAGTATAGTTACACTAATAAATCTCACTGATGCTTTGGCATTTCAAGTATTGTTTTTTTTTTTTTTTTACATCAAGCTCACTGTATGGATTCCTAAACCAGGTCTTAAAGAAGCACTTTTCCAATGTTAAAAAGTAAAAGTGATAAAGAATAATCAACAGGTGGTCTATAGAAAGTTCAACCAAATTGACTTTTCACCAGCTGGTATTTTTCCATTCTTGTCCCATCTGATTTTTCAGATCATAACAGATTAGTGAAAACTCGAGTTAGTGAAAATAAGACTAGAGTTCTGCGTGTGATAGTTCTGGATCCAACTACTGACATCCTTGAAGTCTTTATGGGCCATACGGTCTTATTTTCCTTGGTATAATAACATTGGTCTGAGACCAACTTGTGTTTTAGAGTTTTGACGGAATAGTCATATTTCTCTTAAGTTCATTGGTACATTCTGTGAAACTAGCATTTCCATCACACCAGATATTTTCTATTTGCCATACAAACCTGTAGCAATAGTGGTAATAGTTATAATACCTTTGGAAGATCCAACCAGGACACCCTCAGGAGCCCTAATGTCACCTTAGAAAATGTGGTGGAAAGGGTCTGATGAGATGGTTTGGGCTAATAAGTGTTTTACGGGTAAGAAAGGTTTGGGAACGGCTAGTTCAGTATGCTGTTAAGGAGCTTTCGCCCTGATCCCATTACATGATTGTGGACCTGGCGCTCTTATGGTGGAATGAGAGGTGAACTTCCAATAGGGCACTGAGATTATTCATGCTATTTAGAGGTTTTGGAGGTTGGGATTGTATTTTCTTTTTTTTGGGGGGGGGGGGTGGAGAGTGATCATCCAACTGTGTCTGGGGGTAACAGGGGGGGGGGTCATCTATCCCATGGCCTATCCCACTCTGCTTAAGCCGGTCAGGACACCATATGTAGCCAGACTTGGATTGCAGGAGATGCAAATAACACATTCTAGACTGGATTCTCACACGTTTTATTATTAACGGTCTCAAATGTTTGATTACGCAGGGTGTTTCCAGTCAGATGGCTGTTACAGCATTGTTACTAGTTGTGGCTAGGTTCCCTCTAAGATCTGACATGCAGTGAATAAGGACAAAGTCAATGGCCAAGACTCGAAGGTAGGAAAAGGACGTCTCTTTTAGCAGTGGACATTCATTGATCTACTTAATTGAACGATCTGAGGAATTTGCCATTGTTGATAATCCTTATCAATTTAGCCATTTGAGATGAATGTGTTCCTGGGAATAAACCACTCAGCCCTACCAACCGGGGTACTCTGGGTTATCGTCATCAGTGTCACCCCATAATGTCACCCCGGTACATTGACTGTCATACAACATTCACAATTCTAGTTTCTCGTTGAGAGGAAATGCCAGGCTGTATCCACATGCCACTCACTAATGCCTGGATGAAGCATGGCCAGTTAACATCCCCTCAAGGCTTTGGGTCTTAAATATGTGTAATATGGTATAGCTGCATTTAGGCGTGGCTGTGCTGGTAAGAGTACAATCAGTAACTTAAATTGCCTTTGGACCACCAATGAGAATTAGTGATGCTGGCATGTCAAGGAAGGCCAGATATGAAATAAAGAGATATTGTCTTCTTGGAATTCATGGTCTTAGAGATGTCAAGTCCACAATCAGTGTCTTTGATGTTTCTATCAGTTCATCTGAGCTCATGTGTTCTTCACCATTGTTAACATAGAGTCCACAGGGGGAACAATACAATGAACAATCTGTATTGGCAACTAATTGTACATGTGACAATTGATGTCACCGTCTTGAAATCTGCCAGTGATAAACAATGGGATGATAAGTTACGTTTAGCTTTTGAAAATGGGCTTCAACATTACAAGCAGCCATCTTGTGAAGTCTAAACAAAATAAAAAAGGATCCAATAATATCAGTGAGAGATACTGTAGGGAGAAAGGGGTGAGACAAGTGAAATCTAGACTTGCTGGAAGAAAAAGGTTAGGAACAGTTAGCTCAAAATCATACAGAGATCAAACAGCAAACCTATCATGATCATGCCTATTGTAAAGTGTAAAAAAAACAAAAAGTTATGATCAACTGGTTAAGAAAATGGAGAGACAGGATTCCTCAAAGACAAATAAATCAGTATATCTTACACTCTGCTCAAAAAAATGAAGGGAACACAATCATAACGGTATAACACCAAGTCAACTAAACTTGAAAGTGACCACAGGTGCACTGGAGAGGCAACAGCAAGACAACCCCCCAGAAGGGAATTGTTTTGCAGGTGGTGGCCACAGACAATTGCTCTCTTATTGTTCCTGACTGATTCTAATTTTGTGTTTTGCTAGTGTTCTGGTCACTACTGGTAGAAAAAGGTGGTACCTGTTCAAACCCATTCAGGTTGCCCAGGTAGTCCTGCACATCCAGTATGCACATACATTCGTGCCGTTGCAAGAAGGTTTGCTGTGTCCCAGTACAACCTCAAGAGCATGACAAAGGCCGTTACCGGAGGAGAACTGGACAGGGTCGTAGAAAGTTTAAATGTCTTGTTTTGTACGTGACCGCTTAAGCTCTTCAATGTTCCAGCACATAGACACTAACTAGATGTTCCAGTTGTTCCCACAACTGTGGATCACAAACCAGGAATCACATTGGTTTGATAGCAACCCTTTCACAAAGTGTGTCACGCTCAACTCTAAATATAAAAAGGTACAGAATTGATATGAACAAATATGTGAATTATATCAATTCATTCATTTCGGAACCACATTATTGACAATGTTTCAGCCTTGAACATTTTTGAAACGCTGCTTCAGAAATGTCCTTTTGAATGAAAAGCATTCTCCAAAAGCCGATAGAAATCCTGGCCATTGGGGGTAATTGGAGGTTATAACACAGGCTAAATAACCCGTTCTGTCAGGCCTGTCAATCCCGGCGATACCCCCAACCACCCAGCGGGGTTGGGCATGGTGCATCTGTCTGTCAATGGTGCCGATATGACAGTACCAAGGGCTACTATTGCCAAGGGCCCCTTAATGAGCCCAATAAAGCTAGCTGAATAGCTTTATTGCGCCTCTGATTAAATCAGCGTTAGCACTCAGGGCTGCTAACAGCCTTGTTGGTCAAACGGGCAAAGCCCAGTTCAGGCAGCTCTGAAAGGGTGAGATCTGGCCCAAAACGCTGGAAGCTCTTCCCGCTTCTAGTGAACTGACAGGAGGGTTGTTTGAGGATCATGTTGAACCCTGAAGTGATATTTTGTTTGGCCAAGTTAGGCAACTCCAAACCCGGAGTCCCAAAACCTTTCTGGGTTTTCTTTCTGATTGAACTGATCTGCAATCCCAGGTTTGAAATATACTCACATTAAATAAATTTTATTATTCTTAATTAGTTCCTGAACAGAAGGAGACGATTCACAAACGGATCCCTAAACCCTACACTCTTCACCTTAAACCCTACAACTTATACCCTACACCCTAAACCCTTAGTGTTACTAAGCTCATTGTCTTGGATGCTTAAGGAACTGACTTTAAGATTTGTTCTGCTCCTTGGAAGCCTGAGTTGTATCAACATTGTTGAGGACAAATGTACTTGTAGCAAGAACTCTGATGTTTGATGATTCACGTTGTCACTCTCACACAGTCAGGGAGTGTCTTTCACCTCTCTGTGTAGCTTGTCCATTTCTTATCCGGTTATCCTCAAATCCTGGTTTACAGTAAATAGTGTGGGCGGCAGGATTTGAGGGGGGTGCTTGACAGTGTAATCACTGCAACTTGTTATCTCTCCTAGTTTAATTAAAGTGTCTGACGTCACTTTGAATGCGGACGCTGGGGTGAATAGTATCCTGCTTTGTGATGTTTTTGGAAAGTGGTGAAAAAAGAGTGTGTGCGCGTGTGTGTGTGCTGACAGATAAGGGTGAAATTTCAAATATTTCCTAAATGAAATATTTACAGACGAATGTGTCACAATAACAGACACCCGGAAATCGATAAAAGAAATATGTCTTCAGATGTTTCACGTGCATCCTAAACTGCATGTCCAAACATTGTGTTGTTCAGATGTGTGTGTGTTGAAGATTGATACATTGTCAACAGAACCACACTTTCCGGTCAGTCACTGGCATGAGGAGTAACACTTGTGGCTTCCCACCCCCTCACCGGGGGGGTTTAGTCGGTGAACATTTATCCTGGTTGCAATTCTCAAGGACACCTCAAAAACATAACTAACTAGCAATCTCCTCCCGAATGAGCTGCATGCATGTGTTATGGCATTTAACTGCCCATTCTGCAGTCCAAGAGGACGTCTTGTGAATTCTGCCAAATGAGGGATCCTGAAAAAGAAGTAATTGTACACCTTCAGATAACAAAGAGGATGTTATTCAACAGATGAACAAAAAACAGACAGTACTTAATCTCCCTATGTTTTTGAACATTTTATGTAGCCAAATTCACTTGAGTTAAGTTGTTAGTGAAACAAAACTGTTAAGTCTTAAGATGTCTGAACCAAAGAAATGGTGTGGTCTGATTTCTGTTATCCCCAATGTAATGTCTGTTATTTGAGGATTTCAGTTACCTCTAATTTGATGTTTGTCACGAGGATAGTGACTGGTGGGCTTACACCACTCTGGCATTTCTGTCTTTGTAGTCTTTTTGATTGGCTGATATATGACATGAGATCCCACCACAGCACCCATATCCTGGTTGTCAATTGCACACAGAATAAAATCAAAATGAATTCTCTGTTTTTAATCAAATCCCTGCAAATTAAAGTGGCGCTGGGGGATTGCTACACTCGGTACCCCATCAGGCCAAGCTGTTTTGCTAAGGGACAGAAACGATCACTCACTCGTGGAGGACCACACATAAAAACCCCACCGGACGACTACTAGCTGTTGCTCTAAACCTTTTGCTCTGTCTATGGCAACTAAGAATGATTTAGGTGAGATTTGCAGTTTCTCAAGCTATTAGATTGCTGAACACTTGACCTGTCTGACAACCTACACCAAACAGGTGAACACTTTACCTGTCTGACCACCTACACTAAACCAGGTGAACACCTGTCTGACCACCTACACTAAACCAGGTGAACACTTTACTTGTCTGACCACCTACACTAAACCAGGTGAACACCTGTCTGACCACCTACACTAAACCAGGTGAACACCTGTCTGACCACCTACACTAAACCAGGTGAACACCTGTCTGACCACCTACACTAAACCAGGTGAACACTTAACATGTCTGGCCACCTACACTAAACCAGGTGAACACTTAACATGTCTGGCCACCTACACCAACCCTGCTGAACAATTCAAGACACTTTTTGTCAATTCAATTCTATGGTACTGAAGTATACATTAAATAAAGTGTAAAGAAAAACACCCCACTTTCTATTAATAACCAAGATACTGTTTAATCCACCAGCTTCTCCTCCCCGGAACCGTTTGATAGGGTAATGTAGGGTGTGAGGGGAGGGCTGAGAAGGATCCACTCCATGTAAACCAATCCATGCTTGTTTTCCTGGCCCCTCCCTCTCCCTACTGGCTGATTAGTCTCTCTCCCCCCGGCCAGGCTAATGTTGCTCTCATTACCCACAAAGCATGGTCATGCCAACAGCCACGCCGGGCAGCACCAGAGGAACTGTTCACCCAGCTTGCTTTAGGATGCCAGGACGTGTGCCTCTGAAGTGAATACGTTCTCTCAATTTTTGTTTTTCATTTTTAAATTGGTACTTTGTGCTTGTTCACTTGCTCACCATGGAGTTTGGGAGATACCATTTGAATCTGAAAACGGTGCTGTTGACCATGATGATGTTCAAATGGGGTAAGTCTCACACTACAGGTGAGCGTGACATGGGAGAGGAGAGGTGTGTGTGTGTGTGATGGAGCCAACTCTGCATTGTGTAGTGTGTTGGACGCGAGGAGAAGCAACGCCAGGAGGAATTATGGGGGAACAAGTGCGCCACTTGTCATTTGTCTTGAGAGGTAATCCCCTCTGCTGTTGAAGCAACAGGTTGTGTGGAAAGATTACATAAAGTGGGTAAACTTCCTTAATGCTTCACACATTTTAAAGTAATTTAATCAGGGGCACCAACTGAAAGTAGTGACCTGAATAATTTTGTTTGCACAAAGGTTATTTGGTTATTTTCAGCAAATGCGGTTGCGTTAATTTCCTGCGTTGAGTGCATTTACATACACATAGCAATAGTAACAAACATCACAAGAAAACCCAATGCTATTTACATTTTATTTTAACATCGCATTACGCTGATATTTCAAATCCAATATGCTAATGGTTTGGACACTTGCTTGGCATTTGGTTTGCATGGAACCCTGGCAATTCCTCGATTGAATCATTGAGAATGAATGTCCACATTTTTCTCTTTGGTTTCAACTGCGTCTAGTACCTCCAACTGTTTGAAACAAGTGGCCCGAATTCCCCCCGTTGCCTACATGTGTTTTGAGAGATGCTGCTTAGTTAGTGGTGCCGTACTGGTTCCCAGGGAGGGGCTTGGCTGCTTTCACCCCCCCCCCCCCCCCCCCCCCTCCACTTCACCCCCATCTGAGAGGGGCGTCTGAAACAGACAGAGTTGGGGGTGGATAGGCAACTAGGCGTTCATTGTTGCTTATAACCATGACAACTGGCCCCCAGACTAATTTCCAGGACATTATTAGAGGTTCTCAAAAAGGATTAGCATTTTAAACTAATCAGTTGTGGAGAAAAAAGTGTTGGCTTCGACCAAGCCTGGTTGAACATCTTATCGTGGGCTTATTGAATCCAGGAGCCTGATGAAAGCATCGCATTAATTACACAAAACTCAAGGCATTGGTGATTAGAGGGAAAACACTTTCCATTAAATCCATGTGCATCATTGAGACACAATGAAACGCGCTACAACTTCCACCCGAGAAAGGAACATTTCATTGAAGAAAACTGAAACCTGCACAGGACTTCAGTGCATTCATCTCTGTCAAATCCCACTGTTTCACAGTTCACCCCAGTCCAAAGCTCACAAGCAAAGGCAGCGGTCCAAGTTGAATTATGTATGCATGGAGAGACGGGGGGAACAGAGTGAGCTCACTGTTATAGTTAACTATGTTGGGAGTCTTCAGACAATAAAGTTGGACAAAATGCTTTTGATTTTGTTTGAATGGAGATGTTGATACCTGACTGGCAAAGTGTTGGAGTCGGTATTTCAAACGTTGCTACGTAGAATGTTAACTTCTGTAGCATGGTTCCTCTCACCAGGAGTACGGGACAGCCTGGTGTTTTGTTTGCTGATTAGCCACGGCTTCTTGCCCATATCCAGATGACTATCTCTACGTTGTGTCAGATAGTTTTGCTGGGGAGGGAAGAGGAATCTAGGGTAAGGGGTCGAGGTGTTACAATAACAAAGAACCTTACATCTCAAATCCCCCTTCACATAAACAGTACCTCTCAACTTCTGGTACCACCATCACCAGTAATGACCTGTCCAGGACAAAGGTTTTTAACTACGGATTGCATCGTAATACGTTAGAACGCTGTCATAACCATGTCATAACATTTGCTAACAGCTGATGTAGCTCGTCATAACATAATTTGTCTCTAACCTATGCGTTTCACTCATGACTGGGAATACAGAGAAGTAGTATGTACATTTATATGGAATTCTTTATTTTAGCTCATGAAACATTGAAGTTGTTTGCTCCGTGCACTACTAGATTTTTATCCAGGAATTTGCAGTATCATCATTGCCATTGCATATATGGAATTTAGACGACACTGTTGTTTTATGACTGGGATGAAGATGTTTATGACTGAGATGACGGCAGGAGAAAATCTCAGGAACAGAACAAAACAACATCACTGTGACTGACACTGATATGATTCTGATAGTAATAAGGCTTCCTGCCAGTACCATGAATATCTAATACAGGATTAGTGGAGTTTGAGAATATGCTAGGTTACATGGAGAATACATTGGAGTACATTGAGTTTATAAATTGGTAGAGTGGTTAACAAAAGATAACACTTAAGTGATATTCCACCCACGTGGTTTGGTTAGAAAGGTAACGTCAGACTCTTTAAATGAGGTCCAGACCCAGGAAAGCAAACTGGGCCTATATCAGTCTTGACCTCACTATACAACTGGTGCAACAGCGTACCTTCCCTGCTCCTAAACGTGACTTTTTACTAAAGACACAAGTATCTGCTCATCATCTCACAGTCGATGATCCGAGAAAGTCCTAGAAAGTCAGCGGGAAGCTCACTTGAACTAACCACATGATGGAAATGAATGAGGTAACTAATTAAGATTACATTCAGGAGGACCTCCAGCAAACCCACCAATACGGAATTCATTGTACACGTTCAGATAACAAAGACGATGTTATTCAAAAGATGAACAAAAAACAGACAGTACTTCAGCTCTTAACTCTTAAGATGTCCCAACCAAAGAAATGGTGTGGTCTGATTTCTGTTATCCCCAATGTAATGTCTGTCATTTATGGATTTTCTGTTACCTCTAATTTGATGTTTGTCACGAGGATAGTGACTGGTGGGCTTACACCACTCTGGCATTTCTGTCTTTGTAATCATTCAGGAGGACCTCCAGCAAACCCACCAGTACGGAATCGTATTCTAGGTGGTATTCACCTGTATATGAAGCACCCGAAAGGAGACTGTCAAACTGAAATCAACATTTCTACTTTGACAGGTCAAACAGCCGCCTCACTCTCAGCTATGTTCTCTGGTTTGGACCCAAATGAAACCCAGGTCCGAACAGTTAGGTTTAGCTTAACTCATAGCCTAGCCTACCACGACACCAACCTCAGTGGCGTTAAAAAACACCTCTGCCATCGCACGGCAACTGCTATTCCGTACCCTGCGGGCAGAGAGACCAGCATTCCACGGCCATATTCCAGTTACCGGAGATAAAAAGTGTTGCTGGGTTAGATTGACACCGTGGAGGACTGAAGCTGTTGACATCATTTGAGTGGAATGTCTCAGTGATGACTTACCCTCCTTTGGAGATGGAAAGGAGGCAACTTGTGAGTTATGTTGAAAGGAGTTTCAGCAGAGGCATGGTGGGTGGGAGGGGGGGATTTCAGTGGAAAGGCGGGAAAGTGTCAGATGGAGGAATGGCGCGTGCACGTGTGTGTGTGCATGTGATGTGTGTGTGTGAAGAGAGAAATGGAGTGGGGTGTTGAGCGGAGAGGTTTTGAACCCTGCAGTCCGTCAGAGCTGCTGAGTGCTGATAAGACAGGTGTGGGAGACGGCCCTCGTGTCTGGCGGATTCAGAGGAGCCTGTGTGTGTGTGTGTGTGTGGGTTGGGTGTGTGTGTGAGTGAAAACTGATCAGAGGTGTCGGTGGATAGACCTCTGTCAGGGACAGTCATCTATAGACATGGGTACCCCTATGGACTCCAATTCTCACATTAGATTTTCACAAAGGTTTACCATGAGCCTAAATTACATGTGTGCTTTTTTGGGTTATTTTGGGAGGCCCGGTTATAAATGGTGCTAATTGTGTGGTATTTTCCAGCAAATCTGCAATGTTCAACAACGCTAATGTCGTATTTTATGTCAGCTATTTAATTGTAATTGTACTACTACAAATAATGATAATGTTGTTCTGTCAAAAAGGGTAACGTCCTGCCCAGAAGAGTGTCTATGGTGAAAAAGAAACGGAATAGGACGAACAGGGGATTATTAGAGAGGTTAAACCGAGGGTTGCAGTTGTCACTTCCAGAGAATTTCTTTCCCCAGTTCCAGAAACTTACCGGGTGTAATGCTAACCAGGAAGTCCATTTCTAGGTAACTCAGTGAGATTTATATATCATATATGTCAATGCCTGACGCAACTGATTCTAGTACAAGCCCGGGAGGAAACCTTGATAACATGGCCGAATGTCATTATTAATAAAGACTGCTTTGACCAAATATGCACAGCAAAAACGATCTTGTCTATGTATGACAAAAATCGGACTTTAGGTCTGTTGATTTTCATCTTGGGTAAATTTATATCGCAAAACATTTTACCCCGCAACCGAGGAAGGGGCAGGGACTAAGTGGAGGTGCTTACCCCCTCCGCCCACTCTGAAGGGTTTGGCCATGCAGGTGGCTGAAACCTGCCAGAAGCCCCACTGTAACCTCCCGGGGTCTTACAAGCTCACAGCAAGCTACACACAGCCGAGGCTAACCGGGGGGGGGGGGGGG
>JACXGK010007319.1:0-25737 GCA_016801125.1 Novumbra hubbsi | reverse complement strand
GTCTGTGGTGTTCAGGATCTGCCCTACCCACGTCTGTGGTGTTCAGGATCTGCCCTACCCCTACCTGTGACAGTCAGGACCTACCCACCCATGTAAGTGATGTTCTGGACCTACCCTCCAACCTTGTGTGTCGTTCAGGACCTACTGAGACCGAAAGAGAAGCATCTTTATTCAAAGTCATTAACTTTGTACAGCTGATAGCCTAGACTGTTTAAACAGCTGTTTTGCTTTTGTGAATGATATTTACACTAGCATTCAAAAGGCATCATTTTCTTGGTCAGTGGTGCACCAGGGCCTCTCACCTTTATTTTGGTGAGGGCCAGTTTGCTCTGTTCTGTATTCAGCAAGTATTGGGCCACACCTTATAATCAGGTGTTTTATTTACCTCTGTCATTAACATTGGCATTAAAACTATGCGTTAGGAGCTTCATGGCATGGGTTTCCATGGTTGAGCAGCTTTATTCAAGCCTTACATCACCAAGCACAATGCCAAGCGTTGGATGGAGTGGTGTTTTTCTGGGGTTTGCCTGGGCCCCTTAGTTCCACTGAAGGGAAATGTTAATGCCTCAGCTTACCAAGACATTTTGGAAGATTCTATGCTTCTTACTTTGTGGGAACAAGTATGGGGAAGGCCCTTTTCTGTTTCGGCATGGCTGTACCCCAGTGCACAAAGCAAGGTCCATAGGCATGGTTAGATGAGTTTGGTGTGGGAGAACTTGAATGGCCCACACAGAGCCCTGATCTCAACCCTATCGAACACCTTTGGGATAGACTAGAAACCTGTCGTCCAACATCAGTGTCTGACCTCACCAATGCTCTTCTGGAAGAACGGCCCAAAATTCCAACCAACACTTTGGTGGCCACTTAGAATTAATGGATTTAGAATACTTTTGTCCATATAGTGTACTTTCCACTGGGATGTAATGCATTTACTTCCCTCACTGTTTTATACACAGCATTTAGTGAAAATGTGTTCATATGATAATTTTATTTAGAACTGATATCGAAATGACAAACTACTCTGCTTTACTTTAATAGCCTATTGGTTTTTCTTTTAATTAGTGAGACTATATAATTTACTCCTCCTTATACCATGCAATGACTAAACTTAGGAAATAATACCATGTAAACTCTCACTGCCGTACAGACATGCCATCTGGCGTTAAGTGGGCAGGATTAATAAATAATTCTGTAGTTTGCCTTTTACTGCATTATGCAGTTAATTCAGTTGGGCCAGTAAGCGAAAGTTTGTTCTTTCTAATCTTCGAGCCAGTGTGGTGAGAGTTGATCTGTTCCATAGCAAAACCGTTAACCCTAATTGCTCCCAGGACATTGCTGTAAATAAGAATGTGTTTTTAGCATTGCTACCTGGTTAAACGATGGTTGAAAAGAAATAATTAATATTAAAATGTAAATAAATATATTATAAGAATGGGTCTTGAAACATTTTGACTTGATCTGAAACAGGCAAATTCTCCCATTCTTTCAATGGAACCACACTCCACTTTCTGACTTGCTGTTGTTGGGCTTCATGCTGTATTCTAGTCATCTCAATAATTTAGACCACAAGAATGTGTCCTGAAGATGGAGTACATGGTGAGGTACACAGTCCTGAAGATGGAGTACATGGTGAGGTACACATTCCTGAAGATGGAGTACACGGTAAGGTACACAGTTCTGAAGATGGCGTACATGGTGAGGTACACAGTTCTGAAGATGGCGTACAAGGTGAGGTACACAGTCCTCATGCAGGACGTGAGGTACGCAAAAAGTAGAATCACACAAATCACTCCATGTACACAATACTGAATATTGTTTCCCACAATTATATCAGTCATTTTTTTGATTCTTGGTTAATGTCAGTACGTTGAATACTGGACCTGCGCTAAACTTTTGGCTTTAGATTTGGTTGATTCTGGCAAATAACCATGGCTGCTTTAGAGCCTTGATGTAGTAGTGCCTGTAGCGTAGCTAGGTTTTTGTTTAAGGTGTGGTGTTACATTTTAAATTTCACTACCATAAAATGAGCTAGCGCCAGAGATTCGCTGATCTCAACACAGAAGCTGGTTAACCTTAACAAACTACCTCACATCCAAATGTTCTGCGTTGTTTTCCATACAACACCGCTACCTAGCAAATTCTCACGTCTTGCAATCCTAGCAACCTTTCCTTGACCCTTCTAGCAAGGGCTAGCAGTAGCTTAATTTCACTGTAAAAAAGGATCAACACTATAGTCAGCCAAAGATGCATCTCTTTGACCAAATTACCACATTAAGACCAGCCGATATGTAACTCCAACTGTTGCTCAGGAAAACAAGCCGTAAAACCCCAGTGCACATGTTACTTTTACAGGTGCATCACTGAAAGCAACCTCTCAGGCTGTATTACTGCCTGGTACATCAGCTGCTCCGCTGTTGATCGTCAAGGCCCTCCAGAGGGTGGTAAAGGCGGTGGAGCGCATCATCCTTCGCCATCTCCCCTCCGTGCAAGGTTTCTACCTCACAAGATGTCTTAGGAAAGCACGGAACATCATAAGAGAATACAGCCACCCAGGCTACGGTCTGTTCACACTGCCGCCTGGTAGATGTTACTGGAGCATCAGTGGACTTCCTGGCTCACAAACTAGGTTTCCCCCCAGGCCATAAGACCTCCCAATCAGCAACATTGATCTATGGTAATATTGACACTTCAATGCTTTGAGGACTGTCTATGCACATTCAATGTACATTAGTATATTTTAAAGTACCATTCATAGGCACTATTATATACTTATATTTACAGATTTATATTTATAATATTTATCATTTCTTCTAAACTGACGTCCATATTTCCCATGTTCTACACTCTTTGAAATGGCTGCTAGTTTACATTATCTATGTATGCATTCTAAATCCATAGGCATTAATATCCAGTTGGCCCCCATTTGCAGCTGTAACAGCTTCCACTTTTCTGGGAAGGCTTTTTACAAGATTTTATAGTGTGTCTGTTGGAATTCTTTCCAGAAGAGCATTGGTGACGTCAAACACTTAAGAAGGCCTGGTTCGTAATCTCTGTTCTAGTTCATCCCATAGGTGTGCGATAGGTTTACAGTCAGGGCTCTGTGCCGGGCTGTCAACTTCTTTCCCACCAAACCATGCCTTGATGGACCTTGCTTTGTGCACTGGGGCACAGTCATGCTGTAACAGAAAAGGGTCCTCCCCAAAACAGAATTTTCCAAAATGTCTTTGTAAGCTAAAACATTAGCATTTCCCTTCAGTAAAACTAAGGGGCCTTGGCCAACCCCAGAAAAACAACCTCATTGCATTATCCCTTGTGGCAACCAGGGAGTTGCGGCCGGGGTGTGACCTTGCATAGTTTGTAACAGACACAACCAAACACAGGTTTAATGCACAAAATAAAACGTTTATTGACCAAATCACAAACTCTGGTTCCTCCTCAGTTGAGGGTAAAAACAGCTTCCTCCGTACCTTCTGCGGTTTATACCTGTTAACAGAACGACACACTGGTTGATTAGGGTTATAGCATAGCCTTCAGTCTGCACCCATGCAGGGCTCTCTGGCTCTTTGCTTCTCTTCCTGCGAGTCTTTTGCTAGGGAGGCTTTATCCCTTCCCCATTGAGCTGACGAGGTGCAGCTGTGCACCTTGTTGGCTGGCTAAGGGGTGGTTGGTTGTAAAACCTGGAGTGGATTCCTCCTCCCGTCCCGGACCTGGGGCACCGGTCACAGTGGTGCTGGGGTGTTGGCTGCCTCACAGCTGCCGGGTTGCCACACCCTCCTACACTAAACGTTGGCATTTGCCAAACCCAGACTTGTCTATCAGACTGCCAGATAGAGAAGGGTGAATCTTCACTCCACAGAACACGTTTCCGCTGCTCCGGAGTCCAGTGGTGCCGTGCTTTACATCACCCCATCCAACGCTTGGCATTGTATTTGGTGATATAAGGCTTGTATACAGCTTCTCGACCATGAAAACCCATGCCATGAAGCTCCTGGCACATAGTTTTAGTGCTGATGTTAATGCCAGAGGCGGTTTGGAACAAAAAAAACAGTGAGCTCTTTAGAACGACACATTCTTTCACAAATGTTTGTAAAGGCAGACGACCTGGCTTGGTGCTTGATTTTATACACCTGGGCAATGGGACTGAATGAAACACCTGATTTCAATGATTTCATAAAGACAAAACGTTTGTCCATATAGTGTACAGTAGTTCCACTGACACCAACACTTTCTGTTGTCTCTTGTTAACTTTATTTAATGTTTATTATTTTCTCTGACTTCTTTGCAGCACTGAGCTTTGCCAAAAGCAAATTAATCCATTAATTAGATTGCCCTAACTACTAAACTGTGTGGTTGTTTCATCTAGCTCTTTTAAAATGTATACACCTACTATTAATTGCTTTGAGTAAGAGTGTCTGCTAAATTTCTCAAGTTTTAAATGTTTGCTAGCATTAGAAAACTCAACATAGACCCTCTGTAATCTTGAATGCATTGCAGCACTGTGTTGATCACCAGTGCCAAACTAACTCTGCCATTACATTTATTTAGAAATAGTAATATTGAGAGATATTGGAAAGATCTGGTCAAACGATCAGTCTTAACCAAAGAACATCAGTTTTCAACTTTCACTAGGTTGTTTCTGTTAGCCTGTGAAACTTCTCAACACTGCAGCCAGGGTGTCAGGTTTGTGGAGGACCGAAGGGTGTGGCGAGCAGAGATAGATGGGACAACTGAGGGGAAACTGAGGGGTGGTGGGGTGGAATCTGGAGCCAGAAATAGATGGGACAGGCTGAGGGGTGGAGGGGTGGAATCTGGAGCCAGAGATGGAAGGGAGTGGACTTTCAGAGGGAAAGGTAGTATGACAGGTAAGCAGATATGAATAAAACAAAACAAACATAAACACAGAAAATAAATTGAAAATACACCGAAATGCATGCTGCCACTGCTAACAATGTGCCCGGGGGCGACACCATTCTCAGGCACCCGCCCACGTGAACACTCGCACTCCGGTTTGGGTCTAGCTTTGTTGTTTCTGTGCAGTGGCACTTCTGGTGTTGGGGAAACGGGAGGTTTTCCAAGGGTTGGGTGGTTAAGGGGGACAGACTGCCCGTTTTAGTGGCCTGGTGTCAGGTTGGAGGAAGGCTCGGGACCCCCCCCAAACACACTTCCCAATACCAGATTATAAACACATAACTCTGCAATGTTTTATGTAGAGAGCTGCAAATCAGCTTGAGAAATATTGATAGTTGCAAATATTGATACTGTCTGTGTCAGCCAGACAGAAAAATTACAATATACCAAAGCCAAATGTGAATCAATCATATTAATTTAGGGACAGATTCAAATACTCATGGGACATTCACGTACATTTAGATATTATGTTCTGCATTGTGTATTCGTTTTTTTCAGGGACATTTATTGACCGAATGTTTTCCCAGAGTTATACAAAGTATTTTTTCTCTGCTCCGAGGATTATTCCAGTGGATGAAAGGGGGAAACTTAGTTGTTTTTTGTATATTATCTTAATCCCTCCTCACAACAACCTCTGTGGCGGCACTCCAGTCATGTGATCACCCCATTGAAACTGCCAAGATTCTTCAAAAACATAGAAGTACCATCCCCAACCAATGTATTATTTATTTTTGGAAATAAATACGTCTTCTTCACTCCAACGCTATAGACAGACAAGTTATCTTAGCAAATTACTTTAATGATTTTATTTGGGAATAATTAATATTGAAATTAGGCTACACTTCATTGTGCAAAAAGTACAACCCTAGTTTCGGTAGCTGGTGTTACCCCCTTGCCATAGCTTTGCATGTGTTTTGGGTCAATGTCCTGTTGTACAGTAACTCATGTTCGGTTTAGTTTCAGCTTTTTCACAGATGGCCCCACATTCTTTTAAAGGTTTCTTTGTCACGATATGGAAATCTTGGTTGACCAAACAACTGGCCGTGATTCAGCAAAACAGCCCCAGATTGTAATGCCACCACTTTCAGGCTCTACGGTTGGTATGAGGTTTCCATGGTTCTTCTGTTCAAAGGCAGTGTTTTGTTTTTGCCCAACATGTATGCGGCTTGGCCTCCCCGCTTCAGCCAGCGTATGAATTGTGACAATCAGGCTTTACTATCTATAGAACACATCAGAAATGACTGTGAGATTAAGGCACTATTAGGTTGCCCAATCCACCATTCAATCTCAATGTGCTGCATTGGACTGCAGAGATTAATCTTTTGACAGGAAAAGCAATTGTTTTCTTTCAATTTCTTTGGATTCCAAAAGCTGCTATAATGGTGGTATTATAATGCTCTGTTTTTCTGTGTACGAATGTAATATCTTATTTCCTGTTATTTAGTGGTGAAAAACCAAGTCTATGGTAAATACTAATGAATGTGGCATGGCAGTTGGTCTGTGTTGAGGGGAGCAGTGGGACCCATTTCTTCAACAGTCAAGTACTGTGTTTAAAAAGGCAATTTTCCCTCAGTAATCTCGAAAAACCCAGAAATGTCTGAGAGCACCATAACTTGAGTGGAATCTGATCACACCAGAAGGACATCTTGTTATGTCTCCAGGGTAGTCTTCTGCTTAATAGAACCCAGGCCCAGTGATGATGAAAACGACTTTCAGTATGCCTCTGACTCCATTTCACGGTGAGAATATTTGCAAAGTCATACATGTGAACTACCTTGATTAAAATGATCGTAGTGTTTCTGACACACAGACGGAGAATGACAATGACACAAGACAATTACACGTCTGCTACTAGCAAATGGTTGGGTTCAGTATTTTTTTTGTGGGGGGGACCATTTGTTTGAATTAAGTACTAGATCATGTTCAACCTGGAATACATTTTCCAGGCCACTGGCCCTGAGGCCTGGTAAAACTCTGTAGTGTTTTCATATGATGTTTGAAGGCTGTAACCATCTAGCCTTTGTACAGCACACGTGGCTCCTGAGATCCAGATATCCACATCCTGTCAACGCATACACTGTACGCTTCAACTTTTCCCTCTTCTCACTCTTTACTTGGCCCTGTAGGGTTAAAGTTCCAATTACCCGACTGGCAGATTCCCTCAAGTGCCTTAGATGGAGTCACCGTCTCCCAGGTCGAACACAGAGCTCCTCATTGCAGCCCATTTGCATGCTGTGAGGGTTTCAGGGCTGATAAAAATTGTGATTTATAGGATTGCTCTGACGTTAATCCCTGATTACTCTGTAAATTGAGTCTTATAAATGAGTTATTTCCTGTGCCGTACATCGACTAGTTATAAAACAGTCCTTTTTCGATAAATCCATGTTTAATGTTTCTCGGCACCCTCTCGTGTATCCGCGCGTGTTCCTGGATTCAAATATTAAGGAGTGTACTGGAAACGGATGTCTTCGGGGGAAATGAGGCGACATTTCTGGATTTGGAGCCAGACTGTAGGTCTTTGTATCTGGGCTTTATTGGCACGCGGGGAAGTGGATGTCACCATTCTTTTATTTCCCGAGTTTAAACGTTACACAGAATGCTCCGTGACCTTTCACTTTACACTTATGTTTCCATGTGGCAGAATGTCTCAGTTCAGCCATTTGGGTTTTGGCCTCTGTTTCAAGTCTAACCTAGATAAGTTTAAAGTGCTCTGTGCCCTCTGCAATCTGTTTCTGCCTCTCTCATCGCTCATTCTCATCACAGAGACAGAGTTTGAAGCGTTTGCCGACAGCGCACAATGGGTGGATTACTTAGGGGCACGTTTTAATGAGCAAGGGAGTTTAGCACAAAAGCATGGTAAGAGGGAGACAATCGTGTTGTATGCTGCACATTGAGCAAATGAATCAATAGACTCATTAATGAAAGGAACACCTGTTGTAAACAAAGAAACTGGGAGAAACAGCTGTTGTCTTTATCACAGACCACAGGAACAGGTTCACTGTTGTGTCTTTCCTCTTAAACTTCAATTACTTCAGTTGATACATATAAACAGATCTCTTCCTCTAGTTTTGAAGGCCTACTGTAGCTTTTTATTTTTTTATATTATCTACAATAAATACTACTATTTAAGCACAGTTCAGTGTGCTGCAGCAATGTACCTGTATATATTTCTTACTATTGTGTAATGAGGCTTTACTTCTAGCTCACTTACATATTCAAATCCCCGACCGGAGCCGAGATGACAAACTGGACATTTTTTCAACACTGACGTACCTAATTTTGTAGTTATTCTCTTGGTTTAGTTCATTGTGATATGCAAACAAAATGAATGTAGCCTAGAGAGAATTGGGAGGTTTGCAAATCTGCATTTTCTTACAGGACAACTAATGATTACAACCATCATTAATATTGTTATTGTTGTTTTTTGTTATGAAAACTAGGGTGCATGTTCCTGTTGTAAACATAATATTCTCTATTGTTGTTTCATAAGTCCATGTATGTATTGCAACATTGATTTGTGTCAATATTGTCAAGCTCTACTGATTTACATTTCCACCCAAGTTAAAGGAACATCATTCTTTTGATAGTTAATGTCAGATGAGAAAGTTACATGTTGTTCGGTTTCCTTGGAACAGCAGTTGGTTGATTGTCAAGAACCCATCATTGTAGCGTGGCAGGGATGATTTCAGTTAGCAGTGTTGTAATTACATGTTATAAAAACATAAATTCTTTCCTAAAGAAACAACTTTTTTATATGTTATCAACAAAATACTCTTTACCACAATGTGTGTGGATTGTACACTGCTCCAATAATGAAGGTAACATGTAATCATCACAGTATAACACCATCCAGCATGGCCGGTTTGGCCAATTCTACGCGACTTCCTCCCGTCGTCTGGCCAAACACTGGTGCATTGGGCCCTGCTTTCTTCCTGGTGCCGGACAATGCCCAGCCTCATGTGGCCAGAGTGTGTGTATGCAGTTCAAAGATTACTTTCCTGGAAGGAACTGATGCCATGGACTGGCCCTCACGTTCCCCAGACCTGAATCCAATTGAGAACCTCTGGGACGTTGTGTATCGATGCATCTGAAGCTGCCAAGTAGCGCCACAGACTGTCCAGGAGCTCACTGATGCCCTGATGCCTGTCTGGGAGGAGATCCGCTCGGACGCATCACTAGACGTTGTCGGGGGAGCAGACAGGCACTTGGGGGGGACACACACGCTACTGACACTTAATGACCTAAGTTGGAGCAGCCTGTGATTTCAATTGTTTACTTTGATTAGAGTTTGAATCCAGCCCTCAATAGGTTGGTGATTGTGTCCATTTATCGTGGTTATGTCATTTTGTTGTCAACTAATTGCACAATGAGAGGTAAAGATTTTGCAGTGTATATTTTTGTTTTTTTATAGTACACGTAAGCACTATGAGTAATCGTGCTGTTCTTGGTCTTTACCTCAGTAACTTCTTTTTTTATTATTATTGATATTGGTGCATCACTTTCCATTGCATTGAATTGCTTTGTGGAATTGCACATTCAAAAGAAAAGTGTGAATATGCAATAAAAGACATAATAAGCATAAAATAAACTTTTAGAAATGTGCATTTAAATGAAGTCTAGACCTAAACTATTTTTATTACCAGTGAACAAAATTGCTGACAGACCAAATATTATGGTTTCTTTTAGAAACCATGTAACAGCAATGTGTAAGAATGTGCAATTGTCTTTTAAAGTGAAAAGGCCCATAGTCTGGTCTATCTGGGTGACATGATCTGAGGCTGGAAACCGTCCATTCAATCATCAGCAGCCAAGCCTGAGGGTAGCGCGAAGAGCTGGAGAACATCCAACTGCTTTTCCTCTCATTACCGCAGGGCTCCATCAATATACCATTGGCAGAGACGCTGGTTTCCTGTAGCTTTAATTCACTTTCTGTACCTCTCCCTCCACTGTAGAACATACCTGTCTGTTCGTTGACAGACATGCCACAACGGGTTTGAATACAAGCCTGGCTGTGTCTGTTCACTGAGCCCAGGCTCACGCCGAAGGTGTAGACGAAAATAATTAATCATTTTGGCCTTTCGAATATTTTAAGTTCAGTGAAATATTTTTGCCGTGTAGTCCTGCAGTATGTCCACCTGTGTGCGGGACCTTGTTGGGTTAAAGCCATGGGAGTGTTTGATGGCTGCTTTTCTGCATCAGCTGGCTCAAATGTGGAATCGACAGGCTCCTAAAGGGCCAAGTTCACTCAAAGCTCGGAGTGGATGCAATTCCCAGCGGAAACCTGTCAGTCACAAAGTCACCGGGTGGAAAGATATGCGGGAGGCAGGAAAAGAGAGAAAGAGGGAGGGTGGGTGGGTGGACGGGGGTGTTTGTGTTCAGAGGGGTAGTTGTGCACGTTGAGCCAGAGGCTTCTGGGTAGACCCGGAGATGAACATTTCTCACTGCCTAGCTGCCTGCCTCCGTGCTGGGGCCTGGTTTTTACTGCTGCATGTCAGCCTAGAGAGGCGGCCGGCCGTCTGCGTTTTGATTCCATACAATGTCTTGATGTGGCGCGCCGCCATCTTGGTGCATCCAGCGAGAACCTGCCTCACGGTAACTTGTTGATATTCAGGTCGTCCCCCAAACACCTGCGTCCTCCTTTCATGTTGTGCTTTTGTTTCAACTCCACAGAACGCCGTTGGAATGGAAAAATAACAAAATGCGTTCTGTTGGCAAGGCGTTGTCGACATGGAGCTGTGGCACATAATTGGACTTCCTTGCGATGTGTGAACAGCGCATGGAAGAGACAGTCAGAGGCCTCACTGTTGTTTATTCACATACGGTTAGCACCATTATCTCTGTCCTGAACACACACACCTGTTTTGTTTTATTAATGTGTGTATTCACAAATACACACACACACACACACACTACATTGTACTATCCTTCGGGGGACTCATGTATTATTCCTAATATTCCCATAAAAAAAAAATCAGTTCTTCCCTAACCATTTTTACTTACTTTTACATTTCATTGAACTGAACTTGTATGGGGGTCCATTGTGTTGCGCCGAGGATAGAAGAGGGAAATGGCTGTCGGCCGAGAGTGGCGTCGGATAATGACCCCTGGGAAGAAACACAGCCACCGTGTGATTTGGTTCTGTAATGAGAATCTTCCTCATCTTGGGAGAGTCCTTATAACTGACATGCAAAATGTTGTCTCTGCAGTGCTTCGCATTTTTACCGGCCAATCAAATGTGCATTCTCTGTGTAATACAGCGCAAAAAAAGCCACCGCACAGACAAAAACTATACTTCCCCTGTGTTCCCCGCTAATACAAATTTTATAAAGTAGAGATCGATGGAGGAGCGGATAAGATTCTATCATTGCCCCTGTTTCTTCACAAGGTGGATCCCACCTCGTGTTTTATCCCTTGTGGTTGGAACCAGCTGTTATTTTTACCCTCTGAAATCGATTTGAACACAAAAAAAAGACCCACATTGAGATGGAAGACGTAATTCGGTTCAGCCTATCACTTAAGAGGAGAGGAAGCAGCCTCTATTCATTTGTCTGAGGAAACCATGGTTTGAATTATTTAGCATTACCTATTTGATCGATGCCATTCAGCAGTACCCCTCTGGTACGATATGAGTGTCCGGATTCCTTCTTTATTATTCATGAAAGAGGGAGGAGACTTAGAGAGAAAAAGACAGAGAGAGACAGAACATCCGAGAGATACTGGGGAAAAAGAGAGACTAGGGAAAAGGAGAGATTTGGGAAAAGGAGACTGGAGAGTAAGAGAGACTGAGGAGGAGGAGGTGAGACTGGAAGAAAAAAATGTGAGGCTGCAAGAGGAAAAGGAGAGACTGGGGAAAAGGGAAGACTGGGGAATGAGGGAGAGACTGTCATAAGAAATTCCAATACATACAAAGGTTAATCAATTAAGCACGATGCTTATTGTTCAAACTTGGCAGGATTGTAACTTGTGACAACGTGGACTAATTTCATCACACATTTTTGTCTAGGTAGTATGTCCCAATACTGGCATGCTGGTTTATTATGCCAATCACCGGTGAATTACTGGTGAAGTCCATACTTTGGAACGTAGTAAAAAAAAAAAACGAAATGCAGCAAGATCCTAGGACAGACAAGACCGCCCGACTGGGACAGACCGCCCGACTGGGACAGACCGCCCGACTGGGACAGACCGCCCGACTGGGACAGACCGACCAACTGGGACAGACCGACTGAAACAGAAAGTGTGTTTGAAACAGAAAAACAGAGAAAAATACATGGCCAGAGGGAAAGGATAATTGTTTTTAGGTTGAAAGGTCTCGACCGTGATGCATATTTGATTCAGAGCTGATATTTTCTGGTTCCCTTTTTGCCATTGACAGACATGGACTACCTCAATGGTCCTGTTCCGCTGGAAAGACGTCCCACGTGTCAACCAATACATCAACCAACCCGCTGCTCTCTGTGATGTCGCGCAATGTCATTCTGATGGAATAGCAACCAATTGGAAGGCCTGATGTGTTGGGGGAAGGAGACACTGCTGTTAAGGCTGAGTGATTTCCCACAAAACACGTGTACCTTGATGGCTGCAGTCAAGAGTGAGTCAACTCAGCCACCAGACAAGTGCTTGCTGATAAACCTCTCTGACATTAGAATGCAGGTGTGCTTCCCTCCAAGCGTCAGATGAATGAGAACATCTTCAACCGCATCCTGCTGATAACACACATTCATTTTGCTGTGGCTCGTCAGGACCATCTGAGGAGATGCGTTCCCTTTGCAATGGATGTCACTCGCATCTGCGAAATCACTTTTTGTGTTTGTTTGGTGACTGGAATTTGTGGTAAATTCGGTGTTTCGTTAGCATGCCTATTTGTAAAGAAATTCAGATTGGAGTTTTGCTGAAGTTAAAACATATATTGCTTATGGAGAGTCTAAATCCCCTTAAACTTTTAAACATTTTATCGTGTCAGTGCCTCAGAGTTTCATGCATTCAAATGAGTTTCTTTCTCCGGTTATCTACCACATATTCCAGACTTTTAATTAAGGCTGTGAGTCTGTTGGGAAAGGTCTCTACAAACTTTGCACACCTACAGCTGATTTGGCACTACTTGAGTTTTTTACATAATCGTTCAAGCTCTATCAAAATTGTGAGTATCGTTGGACAACGATCTTTAAGTCATGAAACAAATGATTCATGACTTAAAGGACTCTGTCCCGGCCGCTCAAGGACATTTAGATTTGTATTCCTCTACTCCACTGGAGCTTTAACCATGTGCTTTGGACTTTGTCAAGCAGAAAATAGAACTTCTATTCCAGTTTGGCTTTCTTGCATAGGTCAGCAGGTTCTTTATTTTAGGAAAGCCACCAAACAGGTCTCTTTATGAGTGGAATATTGCATAGGGTTCTCCAACTCATTCCATCCTCGATGAGCGCTGATAAAATGGTGTAAAGTAAAGTGCGCTACTGAAAAATAATTAGTAACTTAACCCTTTGTCATCATTTTCATTTCTCCAGATTTATGTTAAATGCAGTATTCAATGTTAGCAAACATACGATTTTTGGGGGAAATGTTGTTTTCGGAATATTCCCCCACTAGATGGGCTTTCTTATAGGCTACAAAGGCCATGTCTAAACCAAGGATCCCACAGACATTCTGCAAATTTAGGCTGTAAAGTGTAGGTTTTGTCAGACCCCAAAATATAAGGTATTGTTTCTTGTGTTTTCTTTTTTTTATCAGAAACTCTTAAGAAAGCAAACGAAACATACAATGTTTCTTTACGAAAAGACAATCAAAGGTTCTACTATTAGCTAGAATGTACCGTGGTACAATCTCCAAGGGTAGCTCTAATTATGTGGCAGTGCGCCCATTGCTGGTCTTTTGTGGAAGGCCTGGTCTTCCTATGGTACCCTCTTGTTAGGAAGGATGTGTGCATTCTGTCTGTACATAGTCAATGTTTTTTGGGGGGGTTAGTCATAGTTCCTCAACTGTGTCCTCTGTTTAGAGCAATGTAGCTTTGGAATTAGCTTCTTTTTTTTTGGTAATTTTTCAAGTGTGACGAATAGTTTGTAGCCTTGGGCTTTTTGGGGACCGTTTGTGTTAGTGATTGCCAACACCAGCTGGTTTAGGACATTTTTCTCAAGGCTCATCGCTCTGTAGACGAGGGCTTTGTTATAGATGAATTGCAAATTGTTTTACTTTCAATTTTTGTCAAATTGAAAAGGAGTTTTCTGTATTTTTGTTGGTGGGCATAGTCTTAATAATGAATGCATTATTTGTGGTTTAGAGTGGTACTTTAAAGATACTGTTGCAAATAGATGTATGTCGACATTTACGTGTTTATTCTGTCATGCCAAATCCTGATTTTCTGTCGATTTCTGTCTTTTTTTTGGTGTACAAGTCCCTTCTCTTCCAGATCAAGTTTCTGTCTCTCTTTCTCTCTCGCCCTCTCTCTTCTCTTCTGTCTGTCTTTTGCTAACTTTTCCCCCTCTTAGTCACACTGTGTGTGTGTGTGTGTGTGCGCTGTATCTCTCTCTCTCTCTGATCTAGGCTATACCATACAGTGTTCTCGGATTAGCATACCAAAGCCAGATTCACATGGTGCTATACATAGTGAAGGCAAGTGTTGCACTGGGTGAGAATATTACAGTGAAGGAGCAGCGTAGGGCAAGTTTGGCTGATTGTGCGTCCCGAGCCGCTCGCACCCCCAGACGCCCCTTGTCCTCGCAGTTCAAACAAGTGTAATTTGTACTTTCTAATATGCCAATGTTCAAAGCGCCTCGCGCGATTGCTGTGAAAGCGCCACGAGCCGTGGACTTGTTACCGCGGGGTCTCGACTGGATCGAGCTCTCTCTCCCCCTCGCACTGATCATTTACGTTTCTCTCCTCAGCCCTGTCAGAAGGCCCGTCTGGGTCTGCGGAACGAGGCGTTGTCTGTGGTTCAGTGCTCCCCTCGCCCCCCCAACACTCTCGTCGGTGTTACGGCTGCGTGTGTGGATCCTGCATATTTGTGTCCCGACGCTTTAGCACACAGAGAAGCCGATGCACCGACTCCCTTGTTTCAGATGCAAGCATAGAAATCCATGCCTTTTGTTATAAACCTGTGTGTTTCTATTGACTTCTTGGGCCAATTATGTCTTCCATTTTCCCCCATTATTGCTCCCGGTATGTACTTCTCATTGCCTCCCTTTGTAAAGGGTTTCAACACATAAATCCTGACCAGAGGAGCAATAATTGCCATTTAAGTGCGACCAAACAAAGGTACTTGAAACCCAGGGTTAAAATTTGGGGATTTTAATTGGTCGTCTATCAGGAAGCAGAAACAGCAGATGCTGTCATAATGGGAACAGGTTTCAGGACTGATGAATAACTTTTCCCTGTAGTTATCACCAGACATACCCTGAACCTAGTCCTTTGAATTATCACAGTCCTATCCTACTTCATAAACTCAACTTTTGTCTTGTCTGATTGGAAGCCTAATACAGTGTTTCCCTGTGAATTTCTGGTTTAGACCCCATTTTGAACCGCATATGAGACATGATGTTGCTAGAATGCTGATTCAACATACTTTTACCTTATAAGCTATTTGCGTTAATTTTATTTTCCTTGTGGCAGACGGCATCTCCGTTTCAGATGAGTGTCTTCTGATAATCAGCTTTTGTCTGAATTTCAGAGAATTGCCAGGGACCTCATGATACCATATGATCTCACTGTGCCAGACCAAGTGCTGGTATAGTACCCTCCTTAGAGGCAAAACAATGCTTCTATTGCCAGGGTTGTGGGTTAAATTCCCACAGGTCCACTATCAAAAACATATGAAAAGTGGCTCTGAAAACGTCTAAGTGATGTAAATGGTGCTGTCTATGTACCGAACCTGGCCTTTTCCGTATGGTGTGGTGTTTATGTTCTGTGTGGAGCCCGACATCAATGAGGAGCTGCTTGTGGGGACATAGCTAAGGGGCAGCCTGATAAAATCCAAATTCCCATGGCAGAGTGGTTGGGATGCAGTGAACTGCCCTGGTTTCGTGACTGAAGTCAGGGACGTTTCTAGAAGACAAGACATTGGATCTCGCCAGTTGTCGTTGGTCTCGTACAAGCTGTCGGGAAAAGTGACTTCTCACCCAATGACCATAGTAGTTGGTCTATTCCGGGTGCATATGAGGCCAGTGTGCTAAACCGTCGTGGCCTAAGCTTTTCGCACGTAGCAATTTCTTTTCTCGCCCACAGTAAAGTTGCCACAGGCGGAGGATCTAATTGCAGCGTGGCAGTGTGACTGCCGGCATGCAGGATCCCAGACCCTCGGCGTCTGTCTCGGGGTATCTTTAACCAATCTGGGAGGATGGACTGGTTTGTCTATTTCATGGTAAAGTGCTTAAGGAGGATCCTCCCTGCGGTTCCCCTGATCCGTAGAAATGTAAGCGACGCTTCCAGTCAACATCGTTCCGCGAGACCTGAGGCAGCGCTGCGGTAATGGACTGTTGGATGCCGTTGACAAGACCTGCTGTTTACTCAAATCCGGGGATATTCGGATCGGGGGGGGGGGGGATATATCTGTATCACGATTGAATTGACTGAATCACCATGGGAACGATGCATTGGATTAAACGATGGGTTCATGACAGGAACGCGTGGCGCGGTTTGGTCTTCTGCTTCAAGGTTCGCGGGGTGTCTTTGAGCAGTTGGCGGTCTTCCGTTTACAGGCGATTCTAGCATGGAAAACAAACGTCAATTGAAATGAACAAGCTTTTCGGTGTTCAGAAGATATATATATTTGTTTATGTCAGCAGAAGTCTTAAGGAGATTTGTCCTGAATCCGTTTATTGTAAATGTTTTGTTGTCGATTCAGTATAAGTATTGGAAAAATATACGTAGAAATGAGGAAGACACGTCGAAGACATTTAACCTTTTAGATGAAGAACACCTGTACAGTATGAACTGGGGTGTGCTCCCAAAGTATTGAAGCAGAGAACTTGGGAGGTTGGGATTTTTTGCATGCATTGAAGGGTATTTGTCCAGGCGTGGTCATGGAGAGGTCTGAATAGTTGTGGAGAGGTCTGTATGTACATTCAATAATTATTTTATTGAAAATTTTATTTTTAGGTCATTGTTTTTGTTTTACACTTGCTGGCAAACGGCATCAGCTTTAATTCTGATGGCTTTCCACCGAGATTCTAATCTAATAACCATAATGAACAATATCAGCATCCTTTCCCCAATATGTGGTCGGGGCACAATGGGTGTCTCTGGTGTTTGCGTTAAACGCCACGCGGTCATGCCTGGAGGACTGTGCGCCACCGCGGGGCTTTGGGGGGACACGGTGGCTGCCCGTGTCACATTCCCCTCGCCGTCTTCTCCCCTCCGCTGTTGTGAAGCTCCACTAGGCCCAGACACATTTCATCATTAAAGGCAGGTTGTAGTCAAACGGGAGGAAGTCGTGGTGTGTTCCCGTTGTCACGGGTGGCTCTCGGGGAGTTAAGGAGGCTTTGATTTCACCCAGCACTGGGACTCCGGCTAGTTAGTCTAGAACAAACAACCAGTGTGACCCAGTTTGGGCTGTGTGAGATTGTGACAGTTGGCTCTCCTGATCCATGAGAAGGGGGTTTGGTGGCGTCACAACGTCAGACTCCTCCTCTCCGGTGTGAGCTAGGGTCTCCTTGTCGCGTCGGCGGTGTCTCGGTTTGTCAGGACTGTTCCCCCGCTCCGACGCTCCGTGGTGCCCCCGTAAACGAGAACGGTGTCCCGGTGTCAGGACAGTACCCCAGCTTCGACGCTCCAGTAACCCCCCTCAAACATCAGTGAGACCCCAGTGTCAGGACTGTACCCCAGCTCCGACGCGCCAGTAACCCCCCTCAAACATCAGTGAGACCCCAGTGTCAGGACTGTACCCCAGCTCCGACGCTCCATTGAGCCCCCTCAAACATCAGTGAGACCCCAGTGTCAGGACTGTACCCCAGCTTCGACGCTCCAGTGAGCCCCCTCAAACATCAGTGAGACCCCAGTGTCAGGACTGTACCCCAGCTCCGACGCTCCAGTGAGCCCCCTCAAACATCAGTGAGACCCCAGTGTCAGGACTGTACCCCAGCTCCGACGCTCCAGTGAGCCCCCTCAAACATCAGTGATGCCCCGGTTTCAGGACAGTACCCTAGCTCAGTTGCGCCCCCTCAGAGAGCGGTGAGCCGAAGTACTCTGAATGTGCTCGTGTGCCTGGCTTTTATGGGCTGCTGAGTGCCTGTTGTGCTGTGGGCGGGGCTGTGCTGAGTCTGGGCCGGGAAGCTCCAGTCTGTCTGTCAGAAAGAAAATGGCGACACAGGAATGCTCTGTGAAAAGTCTGGGGTGGAAAGGCAAAACAAATAGAATGGGACGGCACTGCAGACAATTGTTTTAATTAGCCTAACTGTCTTTACTTCTGACCTCTGCATGTTCTCTACGCACTGCTGACACAGAAGCCAGAACACAACATCAAACTCCACAACCATTTTTACTGTGTGTGTGTGTGTGTGTGTGTGTGTGCGCGTCTGTATCTCTCAGAGGCATGCTTGGACAAATTCCCACTAATGGTTTCCTGATAATGAGTACGCCTGGAGAACTGAGGCCTCAACTCAACCTTATTGAAAGGTTGCGTCAGTATCAACGGTGGTAGGTGGGGATCCAGGTTGTGTTTCCCCCGAGGATTGACATGTAAAAGAAGAATGAAACTGGACTAATAGTGAACTGACAGAGGACCTATAGAGGACTGACATGTACCGGAGGACCGTCAGAGGACTGATTCGTTCACCTTCTCCACACACGGACCCAACCTTCACCGGACCCAACCTTCACCGCCAGACAATCTGCCATCCTTTGCTGGTTTAATCATTGCATTCGGTTTTTATTTAAATTTTACACAGCGTCCCAACTTGTTTGGAACCAGGGTTGTACATCTTTTGTGCTTGACGGGAGCAAAAGTAGGATTTTATAATGCACATATACACGTGGTAATGGCCTGCATTTTGATCTTCTGACATTTTGTCCACGTGCATTCTGCTGTAAATAGAACCCTGACCAACTGATAATGGCCGGTGTTGGTAGCAAATGAAGTGATTTGCGTGACTGTGTCTCCCCGAAAGCTGATGCAGGCTCGCTATATCCTCCTCACTGAGCTTCAACCTGCAACAGCGATTAATCCAAAGTCTCTTCTCCTGTAGTCAAGGCTGGTAGGAATTACCCGAATCCAAACCCCTGCCAAGTCTGATCCCATCAGAATGATTAAACAACTGTCCCGCGCTCCCAGCCGGACTGTGCTCGTGGTTCTGTTAGCTGCCGGGTGATTTATAGCGACAATGCTCAGTTGCTGTGGCAATGACGGAGGAGAAGTGATTCTATTTCCATGCTTGTGAGGGAGAAGGACCCAATTTCCGCGGTGTGAAACATCCTCAACACAAATAGGGCAAATAATGAGTAAGTGAAGGGGGCACCCACACGCCCGCCGTGGATCCCAGCGCCCGTGCCTCGGCTAGAGGCCGCATTCTAATTCCGTGGCACTTGGGAGGGGAGAGTGCAGGCCTCTCCAGCCACTCGTGAGGGATGTCTCACGGGAAATCTAATGTGTTTCGAGGGGATCTCCATTATCTCTGGTGGGTGGGGGGCTGGGGGGGTTTGAAGTAGCCCGTGGCGGTACAGTGCTCCGGTTGGGCCCTACAGTCCGCTCTCGCCTCTTAGCGCTACCTGGCACGTCATTACCGTGCTCGTCTCAAAAGCCCCTCGTCCCCCCCACCCGCTGAACGAGGGCGCCGGTTTAGCGCATCGGAGCCATTTGCGCCGACATAGTTTGTCGTCGTCCTCCACCTCTTCGTCAGTTCATCATCACGCACTTTATCGTCAACATCGTGATGGTATGCTCAAACGGCCACGGTGTCCCTTGGTGGGTTCTGGCCAATGATAGCCACTCAAACCAAGTCATTTGTTGCGTGTGGTGATTCTTCTCCCCGCCCTGTATTTGATTGAACATTTGACTGAGGCTTCATGGGTAAAACAGAGGGCTTGGTAATCACCGGGGTTCACCTGTGTTATGCCCGAGGCTGAGCTCAAGTCTGCCACAGCTGGACTTCTTCCATCTATCCAGTTCTGATGCTTCTCTGAGAGTAAAAATACTTCCATCTATTTCCATTAGGGCCGTGGCAGTGTGTGTATTTCACAAGAGTCTCACAAAAGGTCAACTGTCTAGAATTGCTAGAGGCACACCTGAGAATCCGTGCCTGGTCTAGAGATACCTCAGCCTACAGTCGAGTACAGACAAAGCCCACCTCGAATCATCCAAAGAAATGTATTGAAAACACTTCATAATGACTTGTATGGGGAAGTTAATGTGGCATAGCAATCGTCAAAATACCATTTCCACTTAGTTCTCAACTAGATTTGGCAAATTAATTCATAGTCAAGTGATGATGAGTCACTCGGCTCTTGGTCTGATCCCCCCCATCAAGTTCCTATTTTCCTGTTCTGCCTCCCCCCTCCCCCCACCAGGTTCCTATTCTCCCGTTCTGCCTCCCCCCACCAGGTACCTATTTTATTTATCACTGCTCTCCCTCTCCGGTACACTACCTGTCAGGCGCTTTCGCTTCGTCCTCCCCCGTCCTCCACCTGCTACGCTTGGCCCTAACTCTCCCCGGGTGTCTCCCCGCCTTCCAAACAGCCACGAGTAAACCACTGGGACCCGCAAGTGCCCGTCCAGTGCCAGGCGTGCCCTTGTTCCCTCGGTGAACCCATTTCCCTGCTGTATGGTGTAGCATACGTGAGTTCTTACGTGCCGCTGTGATGTGCTGATATGTTCTGGTTATTGACGAGACGTCCGAGGGATCCGATGGATCGTAAAAAGGTAAGCCGGGTCAAGTGATTGTTGCTGGGATTTTATATTCAGGCCCTGCCTCTCGTGTTAAGCTGTGCAGCCTGAAAGCATACAGTAGCCCTTTCATCTTGGCCTTTGATGTTAGTCAGCTCTGACCTCTTGGTCATGCTCCGTCACTCCAGCCACATTTCTCCAGACCGTGTGAGCCTCCACCAGTAGCAGGGATCCTCCTGTTGTCCTACCAGCGAGGCTTGCCCTCAGAGTCCTGTCGTGATGACTCACTTTCTGTCTGTCGCTAATTGGTTTATTATTGTCAGTCCAAAGCAGTGGCAGTGCTTAGCCCACCACTTACCGTGAGGCCTTGGTGAGTCTAAATACGGCAGGCAATCAATGCCCAGAGCCGTGATTCCCCTTTAACACGTAAACACTTCAAATTAAACCTTATTAAAGGTATTGATTGGCCCACAGCAACAGGCTCGGTCAGCAGAATTAAAAGAAAAATATTCAGGGTTCCTAGTTATTAAGTTATTGATCTTTTTTGTTGTTGTTGACTGTTTGACATTTAAACTTACTTATGCTAGCGATGTGAAAATGTTATGAGGAGATGATGATGACGGGGGTGATTGTGATGAGGGTGGTGATGTTGTGGATAGTGGTGCTGAGAATGATGGTACACATCACCAATTAACATAATCACCATTTCAGCATGGTGATGTTGATCAGTGATGGTGGTTTGGGTCATGATGTTGGTGGTGGTGATGATGGTTGTGGTGATGGGGATGATGATGATGATGATGATGATGGTTGTGGTGGTGTGGGGGGTTGATGATGGTTGTGGTGGTGGTGGGTATGATTATGTTGATGTTGTTGCGGAGCTGATGAGCTTGGTGGTGAAGATGGTGGTGGTGATGATGATGATGGTTGTGGTGGTGGTGGGCATGATTATGTTGATGTTGTTGTGGAGCTGATGAGCTTGGTGGTGACGGGGATGGAGGTGGTGCTCGGGATTGTGGGGGTGGTGGACGGTATGATGCTGATGTTGGTGGTGGTCGGGATGATGGAGGTTGTGGTGGTGGGATGATGGTTGTGGTGGTGGGATGATGGTTGTGGTGGTGGGATGATGGTTGTGGTGGTGGGATGATGGTTGTGGTGGTGGGATGATGGTTGTGGTGGGGATGATAATGGTTGTGGTCGGGATGATGATGATGATGATGATGATGGTGGGGATGATTGGGGTGATGGTGGTGGGGATGATTGGGGTGATGGTGGTGGGGATGATTGGGGTGATGGTGGTGGGGATGATTGGGGTGATGGTGGTGGGGATGTCTCTCGCTCCTCAACAGGGAGTCATAAAATAACCTATGAGGTGATAATGAGCTGAGATGTGGTGAAGCTCCCCAGCCTCTTCCTGCTGAGGCTGCCTGCTCTGTGTGTCTGTGTGTGTGTGTGTGTGTGGGTGTGTGTGGGTGGGTGTGTGGGTTCTTACTGTGTTTTGACAGTGTAGTCAGTCAGACGTTGATTGTGTTGATTGGGGTCTTTGTATCTCTTTAACCTCCGCAGGAGATGTAAAAGGGGACAGCTCAATCAATCCCCGTGGATCTCTTGTTCTGTGTGAAATGGAAGTGCCTTGTAATGTAATGAAAATGCCTATTTGATACATTCATTTAGGTTTCTTTAGCAACCTCGTGATTCTCACTGTCTGCATCACACGTCAATGGGTCCTTTAAATGTGTACTGAAGGGACCTTTCCTTAAGACGAATTTAAACGTTCTGCTTCTCGTCACGTTCTGCTGGGAGGAAACTGCATTGCTCGGCCAACGGACACGCTAGAGCTTGCAGATGCCCCGCCGTCCACAAGGGGTTGCCACAGCTCAACTCTTCATTTCCAGGACATCTGCGATTTAGCAAATAAGCACGGACAATCTCGTCCAGAAGATTGTTGGCGTGAAGTTACTACACGAAGCAGCCCTGTCCGTCAGGGCTGTCGAATCGACCTGCAATGCGGGACTCCCGGACACGTCCGGTGTGCTGAGTCTAGGACTCACGCCTGGCGCCAATGTCACCGCTGCACCCCCCCTAGCAGCCCGGTCCTTCAGTACTCTGTTCTGCAGCTCAGTGTGTAGCGTGTCTAGCGTGTCTAGCGTGTCTAGCGTGTGTAGCGTGTGTAGCGTGTGGGTGTGTAGTGTTACGTTGTCGGGCACACATCTTCACGCAGTCACCTCCCCCTTAACCACCTGCCTCCTCCTCCTCCTCGTCGTCCGTCACAGGTTGAGCTCCACGACCCCAGCCCAGCGGAGATGGACCTGACAGAGCGGCGGCACCGCTCCCCGACCCGGGGTCGCTGCCGGAAGGACTACCCCCGCGCCACGGCGTCCCCGGAGGCGGAGGAGTGCCGCGTGGCCACCCGGACGACGTACAGCTCCAGCGACACGCTCAAGGCCTACGACGCCCACCTGCGCCACGGGGCCTGCGTGGCGGAGCTGGTTCGCCGGGAACACGGGGAGTGCGTTCGCCAAGGTGAGCGCCATGGAAAACACGACGGCAATTGCGAGACGCCGCCTCGGAACCTCTGAGCCCCGGCAGTTCCTGTTTCACATATTAAGTTGAACGCGCAATTGTCAAAAATATTCGGAAGCCGTGCCGCGTTGAAGATCACGCTTGACCCCTGGCCATGTGACCGGTGCGCTCCACCAATGGGTGCCTGGTATTGTGGTTCTATGGTTTCCATGGCATTTGCCTGTGATGTGAGCTTCACATCTCTGTTTTGGCCCTTTTGTCCACATTCCTCTCATGTAACTGGGTTTTCCCATCTGGGCAATGTTTATTATGTATTTGTATACACTGCTCAAGAAAATTATGTAATCATCGCATTATAATACCAAGTCAGTTAAACTTCACAGATATCAATGTGTCCAGTTAGGAAGCATAGACGATTGAATCAATGTCACTTGTTTCGATGCAAATGAAAGTGACAACAGATGCACAGCAAGACAACCCCCAAACATTTAATGGTTTTGCAGGTGGTGGCTACAGACTTTTTCTCTCTCCTTATCCTTCCTGAATGATTCCTCTCTAGTTTTGCGTTTTGCTAGTGTCCCTGTCAATACTGGTAGCATGAGGCGGTACCTGAGGCCCATTCAGGTAGCCTGTTTATACTAGGAGATACAGAATGACCTCCAGCGGTCTACTGGTGTGCATGTTTCTGGCAAAACTGTCAGAAACAGACTACTTAAGGGACGCCTCCAATTAGCGCCACCACGTGACCAGGATATCACTGATGCCCTGGTCCAGGTCAGGGAGGATATCCCCCAAGACACCATTTGCGGTCTCTTCAGGTGCTGCTTAGTGGCACTTGAGAGCCAAAAACACAACTGAGTCACATCATCAGTTGCAGTGAAAACATTTTCATTTGGTTGGAACTGCCTGTGATTTCAATGGTTTACTTTGATTGAGATTTTTTGTTACATTTTTCTTTTTAATACATTTCTTTTATCGAAACCCAATGTGTGATTTAGGTGTACTCTTAATTCTTTCGAGCAGTGCATGTACAGAGGGACTTTAGGTGTTCAGACCCCTTTACTTTGTCCTTTGTTGTATAATTATACAACATGTATTTTTTTTATTAGAAATGTCATGCATGCAAGATCTCATGCATAAGTGTTCCTACTGCTTTATTCAGGACTTCTTAGAAGCGCTTTTGCCAGTGATTTTTGCTTTGAGCATTAACCCTGAACAGTCTCCTGGTCCCTGTTGCTGAGAAGCATCCTCATACCATGATGCTTCTGCCACCATGCTTCACTATAGGTATGGTATGAGCCACGTGATGAGCTGTACCTTCTTTTTGCCAGATGTAGCGTTTGGCATTCCGGCTTAATAGCTTGACTTTGATCTCATGAGACCAGAATATTTTTTTCCTTGTGCTCTCAGGGTCCTTTAGGCTACATGTCAGATGCATTTTACTCAGGAGGGTTTTCTGCCCCACCATAAAGGCCTGATTATTGGAATGCTTGCTGAGATGGCTTTCTGCAAGGTTCTCCAATTAGAAACTCTGTTTGTGTAGCTGGATAGCCAGAACTAGACAGAATCATTGTGGTTGCAAAATTATTTTTCTGGAGCCCACTGTGCCTCTGGGAACTTTCTGTGCTTTAGTAGTGTTTTGAAAACCTTTCCTGAATCGATGCATCAAAATAACTGTATGTTTGAGGTCTAGAGGGAGTTCATTGGACTTTACGGTTTGGTTTTTGTTATGACGTGCACTCTGAAGTGTAGGACCTTAAATAGATAGGTGTGTGCATTGAAAGTCATGTCCAATAAATGTAATTTCCCATAGGTGGACAATCAATGATTGATCAAAGGCCACAGGATGTATCTGAGCTTAATTTGTAGTGTTATGGCAAAGGATCTGATTGCATGAGATATTTACGTTTTTCTTTTTTAATAAATGTCAAATTACAAATGTCTAGAAATATGTTGCTTTGTCATTATGGGGTCATGTGTCTGAGGATTGATTGCAAAACATATTCAGGTTTGTAATTAGTTATGAACAATATTCATAATATATTTTGTATAATTTAATCATGACATTGTTGTCATGTGTTTTAAATAGTCAGAAAATATATAATTTAACAAAATCAAGTATAATTAATAAGAAAATTATGTTTTAACGTATGAAAGCAAAAGAATCCGCCTGTGTTTGTCTCCTGAGTGGGTCTGTGTTCCGAGCTCCTGAGCTGGTCCAAACCTGACAATATTTCAGCAAAGGGACCTGCACACACTTGGTGTCATGACGCGGGGGTCTTTTTTGCACAAAGGAAAGACAATGAAGCTTTTTTTTTTTATTTCCGAAGGAGAGAGGTGGAGGGGTTAATGGAACGGGTCCAACCACACCTTCCTTATACACGGGTCTTCCTCCACTGGCTTGGACAAGCAGTGACCCCTAAAACTTTCCTCTCTTTGAATATTCACCAAACTGCTTCCTTATTGAATTTCACAGGATAACAAACCTGTGGGGGGAA
>JACXGK010007318.1:0-25676 GCA_016801125.1 Novumbra hubbsi | reverse complement strand
ACCACGCAGACTGTAACACACTGTCCTCCCACTGCAACACCACGCAGACTGTTACACACCGTCCTCCCACTGCAACACCACGCAGACTGTTACACACCGTCCTCCCACTGCAACACCACGCAGACTGTTACACACCGTCCTCCCACTGCAACACCACGCAGACTGTTACACACCGTCCTCCCACTGCAACACCACGCAGACTGTTACACACCGTCCTCCCACTGCAACACCACGCAGACTGTTACACACTGTCCTCTAAACCTCAGGGTCTCTTCATACCTCCCTCCCCTCCATGTCTTTCATGACGCTGACCAGCTGGTCCTCCTCGGCGCCGGTCTCTCTGTGGACCCTGGACAGGTGTCGGTAGTGGCGGTCCTGGTGCACATTGTCCCGCTCCAGACGTCTCAGCACCTCCGCCTGCCAGTCTGTGTCTGTACGGAGCCGGCCCGCTTCAGCCAGGGACTCCAGAATCTGCCGGAAGGAAAATATTGGATTGTGGGTAATCGGGAGCAGAACCAAAGACAATGGAAAGATCGCCATGGTCACCGGCTCACCTGGTTGGTCCTCAGGCTGAGGTCAGTGTCGTCAAGGTGACCCAGGAAGGTGGGCTTCTCGACCTCTGACCGGTGGGTCCTGGTGTCCACCTCTGCCCTCACCTCCTGGGTCACACCAATCTGCTCCTTGGCCAGTTGCTACAACACAGCGGGATGAAGACACCCGGGCTGGGTTATCTTGGGTAGCGTGTGAGAGGTAAACGGCTCGTATGCAGGGGCAGATCCGCGCACCGAACCGACTGCAGAAACGTTTCTGACCTGTTCAAAGAGGCGTCTCTGTGTCGCCAGCTCCATCTGTCTGACTTCTGCATCCTGGACTGCCGCTGTGCTCTCCTGCTCTCTGAGGGCGATCTGAGTGAACCAAGGGGGACTTTGTAGCACACAGCCACATCCATGTCAGCTCAGTGATGTCGTTGTAGAGACATGTCATTCACACATGTTGAGTCACTTAACACTGATTCACACTTGATGGTGAATAGAGGGCTATGATGGTGAATAGGGGGCTATGAGGGTGAATAGGGGGATATGAGGGTGAATAGAGGGATATGAGGGTGAATAGAGGGATATGAGGGTGAATAGGGGGATATGAGGGTGAATAGGGGGATATGAGGGTGAATAGGGGGATATGAGGGTGAATAGAGGGATATGCTGGTGAATAGAGGGATATGAGGGTGAATAGGGGGTTATGATAGTTGTGGGGGAAATATAGATGTTTCATGAGTGATTTTCAAGACATTTCTTTATTTCATTGTGAGAGAATGGGAGTTGTTTTGCTAAGAAAGCCACCTGGTCTCCATACCTTCCGCTGTATCTGGTCATCTAGTCTGTGCAGGTCAGTCAGCCTCTGGTCCTGCTGGTGCTTCAGGAAGCGTCTCCGGGAAGCATCCATCAGCTGCACCTCCTTCACCTTCAGCTCACGCTTCATGGCTGCCAACCTGGGGGTGTGGGTGGGGGTGTGGGTGTGGCACGATGCCCACTGATAATTAGTGACAGTTTTTCAATTTGATTGCTGGCTTTTAGAAGGTAATTTAGTTAGGAATGATAAGCATTTGGGTTAACTATGCATTATGGGTAGGTTTTGGCTAAGTTAAGTTCAGGCATAAAAGTTAATGTTAGTGAGGTGAAGGTCAGGTTTAGAGTCTTACATTTTAGGTTCGTTTTTATGATGTAAGAAAACCAGTTTTAAGGAGGGAATACCAGTTGCCAGGCCTCATTTTGACTCATGTTCGTGTTTGCGTGTGACAACCTGGTTCTCTGCTCGGCCAGCTTGTTCTCCTCCTGCTGTAAGATGCTCCTGCGTTGCTCTTCAGCCTGCTGCAGTAACTCCTGCTGTGTGTACCATGCCTCCTCCTCAGCCTGCCGACGCAGCGCCTCCTCACGGAGCTCCTGCACGGCCTGCCTGCACACACACGCACACACGCACACACACACACTACAGTTATATTTATATTTGTGGTACATCCTATAAGGCTATAACAACAACAGGATAAACTTGAGGAGGGCACTATGGGGTCTCAGCATGTATCCCCCTGCTAAAATAAAACTGTCTGTTTTATTAAAGGTCATATAGATACTTATACCACAAAAACATAATCAGGCCAATAAGACCACAATAATAGTCACAACATAAACCTGCCATGACAACATGCATCATTTGTCTCACCTCTCCCTGAGGAACTCCATCTCCTGTTGGCGTATCCTCTCTCTCTCCTGAGACTGGTACTCAACTATGTAGGTGGGGTACTTGTTAAAGACTGGGTACGGTCCTCTGGTCAGGGGCTGGAAGTCAGCCAGCATGTTCCTGGGATGGATCTCTGCAGGGGTGCTCTCCATCAACCTGTAGGTCTCCTTGATCATGGAGCTGACGTCCAGGTTGTTACGGTGATGGAAGAAATACTGGGAGAGTGGCTGAGTGTTAATGTACCATCCTTAAACATCATATCAACCAGGACTAACAGTCGGGCTTCACTTTGAAAGACTGCGGAAGTAGAAACTAGCTACTAACCCTAAAAAACCCTGATAATTTATAACTGATAAACCCTGATAATTAACTGTTTAATTCATGGGACTCTTCTTTAAAATAAATAACAACAGTAAACGGTTTGTTGACGCTACCATGAAGTCGTCTTTGTGGCTGCAGAGCAACAGGGGAGCACGGCAACAGGTGACATAGGAGACCACAGCGACCAATAGGAAAGCAGGATGGTTGGAGAAGACGTTGTCAAAGAGCTTCAGCCACTCCTCTCTGGTCAGGACCTCTGAGAACAGCGTCTCTAGGAGGGGCCAGACGTACAGCTGATGAAGGGTTAGTGGAGGAGGGAGGAGAGATTCAGTACACTTGGAATCGTTTAATGAACAACAAGTCTCCCTATTTTAACCTCCACACAGGGAAGAGACAGATTTACCCCCAGAAACTCTTGCTAAATCCACAAGATCTCATGTAGCTCTACATAATACCAGCACTAAATAAAAGGTATCTACACTCACTATTACATTCTCCTTCTTGTAACTGAACCCCACCAAGTATCCCAGGCCTCCTGGTACCTACTCTGGACATAGAACCAGCTGGAATAACAGCAACCTTATGTACCTATCCAGGCATTTTCAATGACTAGCCATCTCAAAACAGAGTTCAAGGATGAAGTCTCCAGGGTCACCTGAGAGGTGGTTCCACAGTCTATGAGATGCTGTAGAAGTTCTCTATCATGGTGGGCCAGAATGTTCTCCACCATGCTCAGAACATTCAGTGGGGGGTTTGGGAAGTACTCAAACCAGTGCTGGCACCAGTTCACTGAAAATAAACCCACAATATGTTAGCAGTCAAAACATGGTTCCAAAGTAAAAGGAACAAACAAAAAATGATTTGAACAAGTCTGAGCAAACCAGCCTGAACGGAAAAACCAAACATAGAACCTCCTATAGCCACTATTTGCATTCACCTATAACAGTGGCCACCACTTCAAAACAGAGGAGTGGATTATTCTGGAAGAGCTTGACGAAGGGAAACGCCACCAGGGGCAGGTACTCCGTCTCTCCAAAGATGGCCGCCCAGTGAGCCAGGGCGGACAGCACCCTGTGGAGAGAGCGAGGCGGAAACCACAGCCCTGTCACACATCCAGAAATAATTATTTAAATACACCGAGGGACCATTGGTGTCGTATGAATAACTCCCAGGTCATCTGGACGAGCCGATCCAGACCACCGTGGCAGCAGATGGCATCGCAACGCTGCCAGCAGGGCATTCATACCTCTGGAGGCCTCGCTGCAGCTTGTGGCTCTTGATGGGGTACCGCTCCTGGAGGCAGAGGTAGGCGGAGTGCAGGCCCTTGTCGGTGAGACTGCTGAAGGAGGCGTGGTTCTCCGGTAGCCGTAGCAGGGAGCGCCACACAAACATCCTGAAGGGAAAAAAGGATTCACAGGGGAAGGGGAGAGGGTTGATCAGATTTTTCTTGGACACCAAGAAAAATAAGAGGTATCAATTACATAAAATAAATCAATACATATGTCATAACTATCTTTTTCCACTGGATCATATTGGCTAAAGCTAGAAACAATTGGGATATTACAATCTTCTTGTGAGTTCAAAGACCATTCCCAGCACCAGTATGCATTTGGGTCAATTCATGATGTGTAAATCTCACCTGTATTTTGCAGGGTATTCTCATACCTCACCTGTATTTTGCAGGGTATTCTCATACCTCACCTGTATTTTGCAGGGTATTCTCATATCTCACCTGTATTTTGCAGGGTATTCTCATATCTCACCTGTATTTTGCAGGGCATTCTCATATCTCACCTGTATTTTGCAGGGCATTCTCATATCTCACCTGTATTTTGCAGGGCGTTCTCATATCTCACCTGTATTTTGCAGGGCGTTCTCATATCTCACCTGTATTTTGCAGGGCGTTCTCATATCTCACCTGTATTTGGCAGGGCGTTCTCATATCTCACCTGTATTTTGCAGGGCGTTCTCATATCTCACCTGTATTTTGCAGGGCGTTCTCATATCTCACCTGTATTTTGCAGGGTGTTCTCATATCTCACCTGTATTTTGCAGGGTATTCTCATATCTCACCTGTATTTTGCAGGGTATTCTCATATCTCACCTGTATTTTGCAGGGTATTCTCCAAACGCCTTTAGCAATGCCACCAGCCTCTTCTGGTTCAGGCCGTCAGGCAGTTCATTCTGAATGTAAACCACAATCAGCTGAATTTAATTCACAGGAACATAACTAATCATTTTTTTTAAATACAGTACCAGTAAAAATGGGAAAGTATGTACAAACGTTTGACTGCTACAGTGGTTTTAACTGCAGAGTAACAAAGATATTTATTGTCTAAGTTATAGAACTTTGACATAGTCTTTGTTTTACTTTTCTTTAACAGAAACCAAAATAAAGAATGTACAACAGAATTGGTTAAAAGTACATTTTTAAAGTATGTTTTCGATTTACTATTCAAGTACTGTAAAACCTAAATATGAGACAAGATGAAACTGTAGAGACATCAACCTGGGTTGGGCTGTATCTAAATGTTCTACCTCATTTTCCTCTGCCACAGACACAGCTGGTGGCCTCAGGACTTTGGTCTTGACTGATCGACTGGAGATTGTCTTCGGCCGCTGGACAGACTCTGATTTAACCTTCCCGGTCAGAGGTGAGGTGTCTCTACCAGACACCACTTTGAGCAGGGGCGGAGGAGGCTAGAATAGTTCCAGAAACAGGACTTGTTTGTACTAATCTAACAACTGTTACGTTATCTAACAACTGTAACATTTAATAGCAACTGTAAGGTAAGAGACTTGCTGAATTAGTTTCTTTGTTATCATTGGGTTGTTTGCTACCTTATTGAGGTCCTGGGTGAGACTCTGCACAGTGTAGATGTTCAAACCCCCGTTGTCCATTACCGTGACAACATGGCGTCCGTTGGGACTGATGGCAGCTGAGGTAATGGCGTTGTCATGGGAACCGATGTGAAAAAGCAGCTTACAGGTCTGTATGTGGACGAAACGCATGATCCCATCCTGACTCAGAACCCCGAGGGTCTGAGGAGAAAACAGAAATGTCTGTATGGAGGCGCGTCACAAACGTAGCAGTTGTTTTTCAAACTTCTGTAATAACATTATGATGTTGCTATTGTCTTATAGCCATCACATGTACTAAAATGGTTAATTCATGCATGATCCATTATAATAACTTCACATAATTTCCTCATGATACTGGCTAAAACCCTGCTTGTTTGAGTCAGTTCTGTAACAGGGGGATATGAGTGAATCCATAGTAGTGAATGAAAAGAACAGTCAATTGACTCGCATGGTCTTAGTTCATTGTATTCTTTCAATGCATTTAATACCATCCAATAAGCCAAATCGAGATTAATAACTTTCTAAAAACATCTGAACATGGTGATGGTACATACCTGACTGGACCCACCATCAAAGCTGTCCGGGAGGAAGTCCAGCTGCCTGACGGTGCGGACCTTAGAAGGCATCTGGATCACTCGGAGGAGCAGCCGGGCCTCCAGACACCACAGATGGAGCAGGTTGGACCGTCCCCCTGCAGCCAGAGTCTTCCCATCGCTGTGAGGATTCAGACAACAATAGATCAGCTGGTCACAGCTTGTCAGGAGGATCTGTGGTAGTAGTCGTAGACAAAGGGACACACACACACACCGTGCGACGGCAAATGCTTTGTAGTGAACTCTGGGCCCCTGGTCAGGGACCGGCAGCTGGTATTTGCAGAACAACGTGTCACTCTCCCAGGCAAAGATAGAGTCGTCACTGAAACAGCTGAGGATGGTGTTGCTCAGGGGAAGGAAGAACACCTGTGAACCACAAACCGGTCGCCGCCATTTACAATCTCAGCCATAACATGTGCAGTGCACCAGCGCTAAACGGCACATAGTGTGATAGAATACTGAAACAACAGTCTGACTGCCAAGGCCAATGAACGACAACAACATCATCATCATCATCATCATCATCAGCAACACACAGAATTTAAAACATGTCACATTTCCGGATTGATTGACTGACACACAAGTTCTAGTATTTCTCGGTGTGCTCACCCTCTGTATTCCGACAGACTGGCGGACATTGAGCTTCCTCTTCCTCTGGAAGGTGTCCAGGTCCCAGAGCTGAGCGGTGTCAGCCGAGGTGGTGATGGCGTAGCGTCCAGAGCTGTGAACCGACACCGAGGATACCGCCCCCTCGTGACCCCGCATCCAGCTCACCAGCTGCTTGGTGTCTGGGAACAACACCAGCCCAATCCCTGTACTGTGACATACATTATCACCTGTGTTGTTCCAATAAGGTCTCTACAAAATAAGATCTGGGATTGTGATTACTGGTGATATGTCTGAGATGGGTGAGGTCCCCTAAAATGGGGTAATCATACGTCTGGAGTGCACCCGAGACAGGTCAAGTGACGTACATGCAGGATAAAACAATGTTCTTTATCATCTTTTGTTTTCCACTAATCATGCTTTATTTAATGGAGACCGTGGAGAAATATATAGGAGAGAGAGGGACAGATTTGAACCCATGCAGTAGCAGTACATGTGTATCCAGAGATACTACCTGGAGTACTTTGAGTCCCTCTCATACCTTTGTCAAAGCACTTGACCGAGTAGTCGGTCAGACCAACCAAGAACTCCGTAGTCCTGCGCAGATTGAATGCCAGAGCTGTGCACGCATGGCCAGTCCTCTGAACAAGTCTGAACCTGGTGAAAGACAAAGCAGGTGATTAAAGACTAAATTAAATCATTCAGAAATGTGTCAGGGTCCAATTGAAATGTAACGTTCGCCCTGGTACATTGGTACCACACATTGGGCAGCAGTGAAGCAGTCAGGTTTAACTACGTTGCTCAGGGACAGAACAGATTCTGTCCCTGTCGGATTCGAACTACCACTCGTAGTTAAGAATCATGTGGCACTAGGCCACCAGTGGATGTGCTTTTGAATTGCCCCACAGTCAGGGAATGTGTTTTTATTGTTGTAATATAGGGCTAAGCTGTAAAGGAGACCTTGATCACAGTAGATTTTTTTCTGTATAAACAAAGGTAGATACATTATTATTGTCTGTAAGTAACTGACTGAATGCAGTGAATGTACTTCACTTTGTAACAGCACCTGTTCGCGCTGATGTCAAAGACATAAATATTCCCATGGTGGTCACCAGCCAGGAAAGAGTCCCCCGAGGCGTCAAACGTGATATGGAGAAAACGCACTGTTTTGGATTGATAGGCAGCTGCACTGTGAATCACACTGACCATGACCCTGTAGAAAACAATTTTAGTTTATCGTAGCAGCGATACACGTCTAGCTAACTAGCTTTCTTACATCGTCTATTACGACATTCAATACTTGATGTAGCCATAGACAATAAGACCACTCTCGTTTACCATACAAAATAACCAGACATGCTTTACATAGTGTACTGTAGAGATTCAACAAATGGGTATTATACTATTGTTTAAAAACTCAAACATACCCATTGATTGGTGTTGGTTTTCGGTGCCATATTTTCCCCTCCTCTTTGTTTCCTATGTCTGTAATCTGCATTTTTAGCAGAATTGTGAATTAAATACGTTGAACGTAGCTAGCTACCATACGTAGCAGTGGTAAATAACAGCTGATGAAAGTAATTTTCGTTGCCTAGCCTATCGCCTGGCGGGTAAGAAAAGCGCGAAATTTGAAAGAAACAAGTATTTATAGTCTCCAATTGTAATAAACTAATCCAAAAGGATAATTTAGAGTATTTAAAAATATCATTATTAAATCGCCATATACAGCAAACATTTCAAGAAATATCTTAGTTAAAAAGTTGTTGCCGTTAGGGCGTCGCGATCGAATGACGTCAAGCACATCTCGTAAACAGTAGCGAGAATTGTGGGAATTGAAGTATTAAAGAGGTAACATTTTACATCTGAAACCTCCGAGTCCGAGCTCGTATATTTACAACCTGAGGCAGAAGTGAGAATAGATTTATTAAAGATTATTCTGAATCAATTACGGCAATGTATGTGGTACATTACACATCGTTGAGTTTGTAGTAAATATATAAAGATGTGGCGAGCGCCACATTGTTGTATAGCAAAATGATTTAACGTTCTGTAGTTAATCTTAACAACATGCATGTACAATAACTGTAAAAGAAAAAAACGCAAATGTATTGCTCCTCTGTGTTACTGACGCTTGGTTATTGATAGCTGTGCAAATTTGACAGGAAGTGAGCAGTTCTAGAGCTAGTCGCGAAGAGCCACGTCATGAAAACTTCACCGTGGAACAAAACCTGAACAAAACGCTCATTAACAGTAATTTAAAGAAAATTATACCGCAAGTGGATCGTTGCTGTCTTCGGGACTGTTCGTCTTGCCGTTAGGCACTTATCTGACTTTGATTGTATTGCCAAAATCGTATGGAAAAATGTCAGATATCGGGGACTGGTTCAAAAGCATACCCTTTATCACTCGGTATTGGTTTGCTGGATCGATTTTGGTTCCCTTGATAGGTAAACTAGGACTAATCAGTCCTATGTACCTCGTCTTATGGCCAGAGAACTTCTTTCATAAATTTCAGGTAAGTCTTGGGCAGTGGCAATGTTTTTGTCGGCTGCTATTCGCTGTGTTATGGTAACATAGCATCGACGCTAATAGAAGGCCTTTAGATTGTGTGAATAGCGTGAACTGTGTCCAATCATAAACAGAATAGAGATTGGACATCCGGGATGCATGATAAAGCTAAATTAACAACTCGATATTTGACGCTGTTGTTATACAACAGTTTTCGAAATAATATTTCGAACACTTCCAATATCTCACATTTAATTTATTGTTATCGCTACACGAGTCCAATCTGTTTCTCGATCCTTGGCATTTGGTGTGGGCAGACGCGCGTACAACACCCACACATTCAGCAGGCGGTAGCAACACTTGGCCCTGACAGTACAGCAGGCTTATGGAAGTTTTCGAAAGAGCATTTATACATCGAGGAGGCAACCATTGCCAGGCGACCTTCCGCCGCACTTCCAGGCATCTTAATCTGGGCCCTTGTTCCGTTAGGGGTCGTGTAGAAACCGAGAACGCAGTGCATTGCAGCAAGCAGTGATGCGTTCAGATTCTGCCAGAGTAAACCGCTGCTGATGTCACCGTTACATAGTGTGTGAATAAAAGTTTAGCCAAGCCGCCCAGGGGGCCTGCCAAGTTCGAGGCGGCTCTCCCGCCCACTGCCCACCTTGCAGTCACCATGCTCCTGTTTCCTGGAGGGTTTCACGCCTCTCCCGTCTAATTAAGTTCACTTACTTTTACGGGCCGCGTCTTAACAACAACTCGTTAAAACGCCAACGCTCCGAGGGCAACTTGCTCCATGTACTCACTAGCTGTCCGCGTGACACCCATTTGATGCTACTATGCTGCAATTTTACCTTGTGCCACCCATCCATATGCTACTTATGGCTTTAGTGCTTCGAGGACGTCCTCGCCAGTTATGGAAATAACAGCTATCCTATGGGGCCGGATCTGTGCAAGCATGCTGTATGTATCACGGCAAGGAAACAAACATGGAGCGGATTAAACGACTTGAGAGATAACAGATCTCTTGCTGGAAACAAGCGTTTAGGTTGTCATAAAGTGAATCACGTGTATTTATTTCCCCCCAGCTGTACACCACTCCCCAGCTGTACACACAGCAAGGTTTTACAGGACAAAACTGTGAAATATTCTGTTTGAAATGTATTTGCTGTTACTTTTGTGCCATCATGAAAGGTCGTGAGCGACAGGGAAAGAAGAGGGAGCCATTTACTGACCCACTTTCCTATGATAATCAAGGAGTTACTTCATCTTAAATGGCACCCTAACCCTTTACTTGTGCATCAAGGGCCCACATCCTCCGATTTAAAAGTAGTAAAATATGTAAAGAACAGGGTGTCATTTGGGACACAAACAAATCATGTTCAATAACAGAGCAGCAAATGGCTGAAACGTTCCAGGCTTATTTCCAACATTGTTGTTGTCCTGTCAGGCACTCTTGTAGCTTGTTTTAGGGTGTGACTAAATCGTGGTTGGGCGCCTTGAGGAAGTTGTCCTCTGTGGCAGACGGTCTGATGAAACCTGTTCTCAGGTAGATTCCGTCTAGCCGTGTGCCTTGGCATGTTGTTTTGGTCACACTTCAGGTGTCAGCGCTACAGTGTACATGTCAAGATGTTTTTTTAGCTCATCCGGTTGAACTTGGATCTCCGGATTTTGATTTTGAAGACTCTGGTATGGTAAAGAATTGTTGCCTACATTCCTACTGTCAGTATTAACGTCCAGAATCTCTACAGGTATGGAGACCGATCACCTCCACCCTTTACTTCCCCGTGGGCCCAGGGACAGGATTCCTCTACCTAGTCAATCTGTATTTCCTCTACCAGTACTCCACAAGACTGGAGACAGGTAAGTGTCTTCCCTCCAGCAGGAGCATGTCTGGAGAGGTCCTGTTCAGGAGGATGCGGGCATTACTGAACATTAGAGACGACATTAGAGATCGCTGCATCGCTCAGACAGAAATAGAGAACAGTTGGCCACTGAATAGTCCAGCAGCCCGGCACTCCTTGGCGGAAGACGAGCAGGTTCAGACCAGGTCAGGGACTCGGGGATTGCCAGTCTTCATTATGCAGTGGTTAAATACATGTCCGCTTTCCCGGGGAAACAACGTTGCCTTCAGGCACCAACCAGCTGAAAAACGGGTTGTTATTTAATTGAAAGCCTTTTGTGTGTTTATTGATTAGGTCAAGGGAGGTGAATTGTAGTAGAGTTGACCCAAACCTCATGTATGTTTGCACTGGTGCATGCCCCTAGCCCAACCCAGGTCACAGGGCACTTATTAGTCAGCCTCTGTTGTTATTCTCCATAAAAAAAGAGTTCTATTAAAACACTGTTAGATCTTCTGACGTTTTCACAACTGTTGAAGGTCTTTATCAGTCAGTTATCTGTCCCTCTGGAAGAGATTGCTGGCTAATCAACTTGTAAATAAAACGTCCATTAGGGTCCCCATTAGCAGAGTCTGATCCCACGTGTGATGCCAGCTTGTGTCTGTAGTTGTGTTTGTTCTCTCTTCTAGGGGCGTTTGACGGGAGGCCGGCAGACTACGTGTTCATGCTGCTGTTCAACTGGCTCTGCATCGTCGTATCCTTTCAGATCCACCAAGAAATCAATCAATCAAATAGATTTTTTACATTTGCAGTTGTCACACATGTTCTGTGATGCTTCGAGGGAATCCAAGTTAGTTAGTCCAAAAAGTTAGTCGCTCCATATCTTTTACTACTTCCCTACATGTAGCAATTCCACTGACTGGCTTGTTACTCATAATACAGACATGCTGTTTATCAATCACACATTTTGGTATAATTTTGATAATAGTTTCTCCATGAATTAAGATGGACGCCCTTTGTTTTGCTTCTATCGACTCTAGACCAGGTTTGTGTCATAGTGTGTCCTTGGGTTTGGGTCTCTTCCATTCATTCAGTGACAAGCTTTTGAGGTAAAACGTGTACTTGCTGAATTGACTTGGAACTGAGCCTTTCCACGACATGCAATTCAGCCTTTTTCCAGTAAAATTGGTCTAGTTTCTCTGTACATCCACACAGTTAATCCAAGCCACTTTCAGTGAACAGTACATTGCGTCATTGTTCGCGGTGTCACGGTTAGAAATCCCCACTACAGCTGGAACTAATCGTTACACTCCTACGCACCATGACTGCAGAACAATAGCTCAGAATGTTTCTGTCATCAATACATCTGTTGCGCTTTCCTTTTTAGGCATCTGAAATAAACACTAAGGTCCCTGCAGATCAGCGTATGTGGCCTGTGTTTATTTGTTACAGCTCAACAACACACCAACATTTTCTCTCTTCGCCAAACCATTCATTTATTCATCCAGCCAGGAAGAACACTGCTTTCCTTGACTTTGTTTTGTAGATAACTGGATTAATGATGGACATGCAGGTAAGTCTCCTACACTCGTTGCCTTTCTGCCCCCAAGTCATGGCAGTGAGTGCAGAAGTGGATGTTGCCCTGCTCTGGGTCCCAGCGTGTTATACCAGAGGGCTGGATGTTGCCCTGCTCTGGGTCCCAGCGTGTTATACCAGAGGGCTGGATGTTGCCCTGCTCTGGGTCCCAGCGTGTTGGACCAGAGGGCTGGATGTTGTGCAGCTTTGTTCAGTATTTAGTTATACCACAGCTTTAAAAATCATTGTACATTGACCCAGCATCTCATACATGTGTTGCATTGTCTATTTTAATGATCTAGAATTTGATTTATTGGGATGTGATCAACTGGGATTAGATTTCAGATGAAGGGTCATGTAACTGGAGTTGAAATGATTATTTGCTCAATAATGTCACCGCCCAAACACCACCCAAAAACAAAGCGATCTTTGTGATGCTCCCAGCTGGTCAGTTGGTCATGAAAGAGAATGTGTGAAAGCTAAAAGATCCACCAATTAGCCGGCTGTTGAAGGAATGCTGGTGCACTAGTTCTGGTGTGCGGGTCCAAGGGTTCAACCTGGTGTTCATCTTGTACATCACAGCTTCTGATGATCCCACTGATCATGTCCGTGTTGTACGTGTGGGCTCAGCTGAACCGAGAGATGATTGTGTCCTTCTGGTTTGGAACCCGCTTCAAGGTATATTCACAACTCCACACGTTTCTAATCACTGTATCCACCTACTTATTCTATTGAGTTACATCTATCTATCTATATAGTATGATCTGAACTGTAACTAAGTCTTCACATATTGTGCTTTAGGCGTGTTATCTTCCCTGGGTCATCCTGGGATTCAACTACATCATAGGGGGCTCGTGAGTGTTTCCTTTAATCAGTCTGTCTGGCAACGCTAAACGTCTACAGTGCTCTCCGAACTCCTTGTTTGTGCTCCTGCTTCCCAGTGTGGTCAACGAACTGATCGGGAACCTGGTGGGTCACCTGTACTTCTTCCTGATGTTCAAATACCCCATGGATCTGGGGGGCAGGTCCTTCCTGTCGACACCGGAGTTACTGTGAGTTCCTTCCCCCCACCGGCCTGGTGGTCAATCCTTCTTTACTTGGATCCCCAGATAGAAGGATTGAAATAACTGAATAACAAACGTTTCTTCAGAGGTCCCATTAGGTTGATTGCAAATTGACAGTACCTACTTTATAAAAAAAAAAAAAAAAAATGGTATCGCTGTTTTTCTTACGATTTGTCTGCAACTCGCTCATTGTTGGGAGGTTGCAACATTCTCCCCGTTGCAGATAATTTCCACACCACGTCTGCCTGAATGTTCGTGCCCCTTCAAAAACAGTGATCTGAAATGTATCTGTCACCAGGTACCGCTTCCTGCCTAACAGACGAGGGGGCGTGTCTGGATTTGGGGCTCCGCCCAGCAGAAGACCCGCAGCTCCTGAGGCTGGAGGAGGAGGAGGAGGTGGTGGAGGAGGACGCCACGCCTGGGGAGCTGGCTTCCGTCTGGGAGACGATTGAGTCGACTGTCCCTCGTCCCACAGTGTAGCAGGACAAAGACTCTGGTCTCCACTGCAACTAATTGCAGATGATGAAATGATGCCGAAGAAAACCAGATTTTATACTCTCAGCCCCCTGCCTCCCCTCTGGACAGATGTCGCAGCTGTGTTTCTGATCAGCATGCCTGCCCCCCACTCCCTGTGTCGCTCCCTCACAAGATGCCATATCAGATTACACTGGTTTCTCTTAACCAGTGTGCTGCCACAGCTAGCTTCATTATAAGGTGGGTTTGGCAACAAAAAAAAGCTGCATTGTTTAGTGAGAGAACAGCTGAGAGCTAACAACTGCGCCATCTTTCCCACAACTCCTAAAAACCGCCAGGATGCCACGACGGCCCTCGTCCGTAGAGCAAAACGAGGCTCATCAGTAACTTCGTGTTTCTTGCTGGTTCTACCGTCCCGATGTGTCTGTGAAAGGGTTTTGTAATTGCACAGCAGCACTGAATGTTAGTTTTGTCTTTTCAGATCGTGGGGGACTGTGGTCGCTGTTAAAAAATAATAAATAATGTAAACGTAGTACAAAAATGATCTAAAAGTCAATTATGTGATTTGTCAGGATGAAAGAAGCGGAGTTGGTCCTGAAATGCCGGCGGTTTCTCCCACAACAGTAGACCGCTTTGGATCCATGTGACACAGTGGTATCATAGGTTCAGGACACCTTGTGGATGATGACGGAGTAATGGAAAATACAAGTACATCTGCAAGTGTTATTGTATGCCCTACATAGTGCGTAACACTTTCACACAACTGTGAAACGGCATCACATTTTGGTTTTTGGAGTGTCTTGACAATTTGATTTACAGCCAATAGGTAAAATGAAGACCTAGGTCAACCAATCGAGGGAGTTCTAACGCAGTTTGCTCTCTGAAGAGTTGTAATCCCATGTGATACCGTGACCTCACACCAGTATGTCTTTCATTTGTGCATCTTATTATTGTTTTTGGTTGGGTTTGGTCTCTGAACTACTGACTAAACAGAATGGAACCAAAGCTCTCTGTTGCCTTCCCATTTCTTTAAGACATTTTCAGGCTTTTGTTTTTATTGATACAGTTGGCAAATATTGAGTTCTTGCTGAGAGATGTGAACAGGATTCTAACTAATCCTGCAGCAGTACATGTGACCCAGACCACTCTTGGCTACGCTTGCATTTTCTGCTAATTATATAATTAATAAGCATGTTCTTTTCATGGCCACTGTGCCTCTCAACATCACATTTAAGTTGTATTTAACGCAAGGAAACACAGGAGTCGTCCTGATGCCAGATGCCTTCTAGCGTGCGCGTGCAAGTATTTACGTTCCGCTCAAAGGTTCACTGTCGTTCAGAACGGACCACAAGACCACTTCAGTTGGTTGTGTTTTATTGAGTTACAGCAGGTAAATTAGAGGAAAAAAGAGCAAGCAAAGAGATTGCTGGTAGCAGTATCGTGTCTCAGATACATGAATGAACATGAGTCACTTATGGTAGCAGCAAGAAAGACTCAAGCGAGCAATCTCCAATCTGCCACTGAAATGGAGCAACACAACATGGAGCAGTCAAGAAAGCAAACACACCATAAAAGAAACCTGTTACCAACGCAACGATAGCTGCAGTTTCAAACAGACTGGCTACAAAAACGCATACAGTGCATTTCCTTGTTTCCGTTTTATTGATTGTTGCCTAGCAGACCGTTTTTTGTGCTATCATTACACTCATCTGGTACCCAGGCTAGGTGATACTATGGTTTGGTGGCAAACCACTATAAAACCCACAGTTCAACGGATGAACCCTGGCAGATCGGAAGTGTTACTGGTTGCAGGTGAAATAAGTGCCATTGATGACCAGCTGTAGTCCTTTCAATTACTTTCTCTTCCTTTAAAATTACCAACTGGTGAATTGCTTTACAATTACCTGTCATCTTAATAAAAACAAAAACATTCCTCTTTTTGGGGTTATTGGGGACTCCTATTATAAATGTAACAAAACTATCAACCCCCGAAAATGTTTACAAAGCTTTTTGCAATACATAAAAATATTTACAAGGGCCCTTTTTTGTGATAACAACAATGCATCAAGTCCAGCTTTGGCACTCAATGGTCTTGCAAGTCAGTGTTTTGAGTGGGCTCTACTGTCCACTGTGCTTCCCATGTCATAGGACACGTAGGAAATCATTGGTTGTGGATTTAACAATGTTGATAATCTTCAGTCTGAGAAGCTCAGCATCCTCTGTTGTCCTCTGAAACACAGTGAATCACATGACATAGCCACATTACATACTGCTGAAAAACAACCTACGGTGCACCCACAAACTGTATAAAAGGCACTTGTTATAAATTGGCAAATTTGTTGATTTGTACATACATACATACATATATTCACAGTATAACACCAAGTCAATTTCACTTCAGGGATTTCAATCTGTCCAGTTATGCATAAAGCGATTGCAAATACATTGAACTGGTTTCGGTGCTAATGAAAGTGACACCAGGTACACTGAAGAGGCAAGAGTAAGACAACCCCCAAAAAGGGAATGGTTTTGCAGGTGGTGGCCACAGACAATTGCCCTGTCCTAATTCTTCCGTGCTGATTATTCTCTAGTGTCCTTGTCACTACTGGTATCATGGTACCTGCAACCATTCAGAATGCATAGATAGTCCAGCTCATCCAGGACGGCACACCCATACATGCCATCGCAAGAAGGCATGCTGTGTCTCCCAGTACAGTCGGAGGAGTATGGAGGAGATACCAGGAGACGGCTGTTACACAGGGACGTGCATTCACCCAGCAGCAGGACCGGTATCTGCCTGTTTGTGTGAGGAAGAACAGCAAGAACACTGCCAGAGCCCTACAAAATGACCTCCAGCATGCTACCAAAATGTCACGATGGTATAAGGGCCATCCACCATCTCATCAGCATACCCAGAGTGAGCATACAGGCATTTGGGGGTCATACACACTACTGAGTCATATTATGAGTTACCTTGATGAAGCTCACGCAACTTGGAATAGCCTGTGATTTCAATAGTTTACTTTGATTTTTACTGTGTTTAAAATCAGCTCTCGATCAGTTGTTGATTTTGGTTTGCATTGACCTTTGTTACATCCTTTTTTTGTCAACAAATTACACAATGTACAACAAAGATTCTGATTTAATAGATTTTGTCCTTCGAGACCTAATGTGTGATTTAAGCGTTTTTGAGCTGTGCGCGTGTGTGTATGTATATATAAAAAACAAACAAAAAACATCAAAAGCCTCTTCCTGCCCAGATGTACAATTACATGGCTCAATTACAGGGTCCCAACATCCTCACCAATTGAAATCCACAACTGTCAGAGTCTCATTAACCACCTCCTTGACAACCTGGACAGGGTTTTGGACTACGGAGTTGGTAGCAAGCTATTCCAGTTCAGTTACCCACAGGTCATCTTGACTAAAGTGCATATTTAACACACTTTAATGTAATACATCATTTAAAATTGTCAAATTAACTAGTCATACTCACCATGTTTCTTCACCTGGTCACCTGGCTCGGCAGGTCTCCCACCAGAACCTCTGGCTCCGATACCACCCTCTGGTTCTCTAAAGCACCTTTAGACTCGTCCCCGACGGCCATGGTCACCTTCACCCACCTGCTTCTGTCCACGCTGGTCTGGCCATGTTGGTCCCTGGTCCTGCTGATGTCGGTCATGCTCTGGCCCAGCTTACTGGTAAACCACTGAACTATGTCCTGGTTGATGAGTTTCGACCGATCCGGGAGCTTCTCCGCCACACCGTCCCCCTTCAGGGCCACTCGGGCCTCTGTAAGGTGCTGCTTAGGAGTGCCGCTTGGGGGTTGTTCTGCGATGGCTAATGTCGACGAGCTCGGACCATTCTGTCCTGCTTTGCCGTTGACATTCTGGCACTGTTCCATCCACTCCAAGGTTCCATTCTTCAGGGCAAATCGGTTGTCCTTGAACCAGCGGACAATCTCGGTGCGATCCAGCCCCGTCTGGACTTCCAGCTGACTGTACTCCTCTGGCGATGGCCACTGGGTCTGGGTGAACACTTCTTTGAGGAGCTCCAACGATTTGTCATCAATGGGCTCTTGGCTGGTGTTGGTAGAAGTGGTGACAATGGGAAGAGGAGAGGACCGGACTTTGTGGTCCTGTTCATGAATCCCATTCAGTAAGCCTATCCCCCGAGGCTCCTCAAGGGGTTTTGGACCCAAGCAGTTTGCCAGAGCTTGCTGAAGATTGTCCTGTAGTGCTCGGCGCTCTGAGAACCAGCAGTCGATCTCAGTCTTAGAGAGTCTGGTGCCCATGACAAGGTTGTTGACATCAGCTTCTGTGGGGGAACTGCTCCTTTGGAAACTTTCCTCTAGCATATTGAGCTGCTCAGAGGATTTACCTTTAAGCCTCTCCAGGAGGGGAAACTGGTTTGGGACTGCCTTTTTGGGCTGAATATCATTCGCCACTTGGGGCTCGATCTTGATCACCTGAGGCACCACCTTGTGGTTGAGAAGACGCTGCTCACAGAACCACTTTTTGATCTCACCCCTGGAGAGGCCAGTGGACTCGATGAGACGATACACTTCTTCCTCCTCAGGGAACTGGCACTGGGTGTAGCTAGCTTTTAGCACTGCAATCTGATCTGGGGTTTTATTGGCATCAGAAGTGAAGCTGGGTTTAAGCGAAGCCACCAGTTTTGTTGTAGGTGCCTGAATTGTCTGGATTATGGAGGGACGTTTGATCTCAGAGGCAACTACCGGAGCCGCCAAGGGTCGCTTGACAGACTGCACAACCTGGTTGGCCATGGTTAACGTGATAGGCGAACGACTGACGGATGAACCGTTTGCAACCGGCGTCAACACGTAACTTGTCTGTCCGAGAAGATTAAATGGGACGGTTTGAACAAGGGACTGTTGGCCTTTGTTGGCTTGGGTCAGCTGAGCACTGTTCAGTACAGTGAAGGTTGCCTGTGGGACTGAATGAATGGTACCGTTAAACATCTTCTTTCGAGCCTCTTCTACTTCTTCTGGGGACCAGCTGATGCCCTGCTTCAGCCTTTGAGTGGTAAACCACACCTTGATCTCATCCTCCGGGTGCTTTGAGGCGGCGGTAAGCCAGGAGAGCTCCGCCTGAGTTGGGTAAGGGAACTTGTTGAAGGATGTGATGAGTGTCAGGTTACAGTCTAGCGAAGGATTGTACTTGGAGGTGTTCAAAGGGACGGCGATTTTTGGTACCAAGTTGTAGTTCGGTGGACGCTGAAGACAAGGCATGATATGAGAACATCCGTCTTTTAGTGTTCCTTCCGGTATGATCACAGTCCCGTTCACATTCACTGCAGTGATCTGCTTTTTGGTGAGCTCAGGGTTGAGTCTCTCAGATTGATTTTCTGTCAGTAGCCTTTTATTGTCTGTTTTTGGCTTACTGATTTTCACATTTGTGGATTTGCTGAGCGGGAAAGTGCTCAAGTCTTCCCCAGTTAGAGTACTGTGGGTGGAATCACAGACCACAGCGAGGCCGGCTCTCTCTATCGTCTGCTCCAGGATAGTCTGGTTGTTTAGTTTGATTCGTTTGAACTTAAAGTTGCTCTCCCCCGGGTGAAACCTTTCATTGTGCTCCGTCAACGTGTCAAACTTCTTTGTGTTGAAGTTGCACACGGCACACAGGTAGAGTGGGTTGAGGATGACATTAGGGTGACTGGAGTCCACATGCTCTTTGAACTCATTGAGGTTCGGCGTGGAGAAGGGACAGTACTTGCATTCGTAGCCTCCCGACTGCTTCCTCTGTGGCTTTGAATCCGGCACCTCTGGTTTCTCCGGTGCCGGCGACTCCTGGCGCGAACAACCAGGTTCCATCCCGGAGTTCCAGTCCCCTCCGGTGGGCACGTCCGCGGATCCGTCCTCGCCAGCACCGCTGTCATTCGCCGACGGGTCCACCTCCATCTCACCCGGGTCGTCCTGTCCCGGCACCTCATCGGGTCGGTCATCGGCATCGGCTCGGCAAGGGGTCGTGGTCTTCCTTCGACTGGCCATGGCGTAGGTCACCTGGGACGGCCAGACGGGCGTTGTGGGGAAAACGGCAGCAGGGGAGGAGTAGGTGCTGCTGCCGGGTGAAGAGACTGCACTTGTTGTTTCTGCTGACTGTTAATGTCAGCTCCAATGAGGGACTTCATGAGACTTCATCCCAGACCACCCAATCTAACAAGGACAGACCACAAAGATAAATCATGACTGTCACAAACAGACAATACTTGAGTTCCTATGAAATAGACTTGTTTTGATCTGTACTTGAAATGGAAATAGGCCCAAATCCTAAATGGAAATATGCCACTTGGGTACAATTCAGAAGGATTGTTATAAATGTAGGTACATTTATTGTCCTATTCCCCTGTCCTGGCTACTCTTTCTGTGCCAAAACAAGCATTTTAGCCTGTTGGAAACCCACCAACAACACTTCCAATTGTGTCACACCAGTAGAAGAGTAATTATGCCATTCCCTTAAAGCCCTAAAACCGAAGTCCCCAAACATAATCGGCTCCAACTAAAAAGCTGTGGAAACGTCAAAGAGGAACCTCACGGAATGAAAAAGGACAGTACATGGATATCCCTTGGCTTTTCTTCAAATAGGTAATATGAAAAAACTATATTCAGGTGAAACATAGGAGTTAGGGTTATGGTTGTTCTTAAGTATTCATTTTGGAGCTGGGCAAAATGGGTTTAGTGCTATATAGTTTACGAAATACACCTAATCCGTGTCATTTCTTGGGGTAAAATGAATTCAAAATGACCCCTCTGGTTGTTTATTCTCGCCATATCAGCTGCCCAAATGAGGAACAGAAAAATGTGTCCGAACAAAAATGTGTAACAGAATTCAGCTGCACTACGGCGTTCAGTATGTCTTCAGAACCACCGGTGCAACGGAACGCCCCTCCTAACCAGCTGAAGAGGTTTATGTGGGTCATTAAAATTCAAAAGAGACTAATTTCCATAATGTAGTTATGGCAACCGTCCTGGGTTCAAACATCCAGTTGCCCTAGCGTTGTTAAAACCCCTGTCCCTCCTCGCACGCATTCATCAAGCCAGAGGCAGAACCGGGGCCGCGTCCATCGCAGGCCGGGGGGTACAGGGCCTGGGGGGGTTTAAATGGTTCTCTACCTGGCCCATTGGGACACCACACATACTCTCTACCTGGCTCATTGGGACACCACACATACTCTCTACCTGGCTCATTGGGACACCACACATAGGGGCTCATTCGGACACCACACATACTCTCTACCTGGCTCATTGGGACACCACACATACTCTCTACCTGGCTCATTGGGACACCACACATACTCTCTACCTGGCTCATTGGGACACCACACATACTCTCTACCTGGCTCATTGGGACACCACACATACTCTCTACCTGGCTCATTGGGACACCACACATACTCTCTACCTGGCTCATTGGGACATCACACATACTCTCTACTAGTCTGACGGGGCCTGGGGGAGTGCAGCCCACTGCCAGCCTTATTAAAGACGCATGAGTTCCTGGCTGACGCCGTCGGTCTCGTCCTCAGCTTACCCGGTCTGGCTCTGAAGCAGGGAAACAAACCCCCTGTCCTGCCTCAACATCCTGACCTGAATGGGTCCGCATCAAACTGAGCACCGCCCAAAAACGTTGTGACTGGCTGGCAGATCCTAACAACACACCAACTGCTGAACAACAGTCGACAGTGTAATTTATATTATCTAATAGCATCATGAGGATGTAGATAACAGCCTTACTGGAACCAGGAGGCAGTTACATGACCAGAGGTTACCAGTGATGTTAGCATAATCTAGGATCTCTCATCAGCACCAGATTCCACCTGACCAAAATACAACCCAGTGCAGAGCAAATGACTGCAGTCTGAAATATATAAAACGCATTGTGTTGAGGAACAGGAGTAGCAATGGAATTCATCTTCAGGGGGGCTTTTTTTCAACAGTATCCTCCTGGATTATCCCTGTGAGACATTCATTCTATTCATTCATTTTCTAAACATAATCCTACAAAAGGAAATGGGTGTAGATTACTTCTTAGAACCGCACTGTGTGTGGTGTGATGTTGAATGGTAAGCATTGCGTTGACATGTGGACTATATTCATAAAAATAAAACAACTCCTGTCCTGACAAAAGTAGAAAAGGATATACTCTTAGCAGGCAATGAAATGTTCCGAGTCTGTGTCACGGGACCTCTATGTGGCCATTGACCCGTCACAACACAGACACACGTCATACCCTGCGGAACGGATCCACCTGCCAGGACGCCCAGAGCAGCCGGTCCTCGTCATCGAACGTGACGGAGACACGTGTCAAAGCTGGGGGCGGGCACAGCCTGCTGTTGCTATGATAACAGAGCCCAGAGCTAGAGGGGAGCATTCCATCCCGACTGACTCGGCTCCCTGTTTCGCGGATCGAGGAGCTTTTGGTCGGGTGAAGCGTTACAAAATAAACAAAAAGTGCAGACGCAACAAATAGGGCTGAGTTTACTCTCTATTCTTCCAGACAGAGGTCTGTTCTACACCACGTCCCCATCTAAATGTTGAGCAATGTTGTCTAACACTGCAGCGTTCTGAACAGACCCACAGGGGCGATATTCCACTGGGTGATGGTGGAGGGAGAGAGACAAGGCAGACCGAGGGTTGAGTGGGAGGAGACAGGACACTCTTAATCCTCTGTTTCCAAACCGGGGGGCGAATTTGGGAACCGCAGAATTAATGTGAATCTCATTATAAAAGTGCCAAACCTGTAGCTATGACTTAGGAGAGATGTTAATACCATAATGTGTGCCATGCAGAAGACACTAATCCACCATCACAATGTTTAAGCCTAGATAATCACGTACAGGGCTTTGGTAACTCTTCACATGCCAGTGTATACAACTCCCACCTAGTCCCCCCCGGGATCTGAACCTACAACCTCTGGCGTGGCAAGGGCCATGCGCTACCACCTGGGCTACACGGGAGCAGGGTTGTGCCTTCATGTCTACATTAATTATGCTCTGTTGTACGAGACCGTGGACTGCGGCTATATCAGAGAACCTCAATCTTCTTCCTGTTCCATTTTCAAACTACCTCTGGGGTTTTGTGGTTAAGGCTAATATGCCACATGCACAGGCCGAATCGAAGCACTCGGGTTTGTGCGTACGGAACGGCACCATGCCATGGTAAAACGGGTCATATGACACCCCGGCGAATTACTGCTTAAACTCCAAAGACGGGACTGGAATGGTTTAACGGGTTACCATGGAAACAGGCTAACAGCAGGAGAAGGGATTTCTGGAGTCCATGGATACAGAGAGAACGTTCTATTAACTGTGGCTCCAGGTCTATTCGCAGCCCAGAGCCAAAATACATCCTTTTCATTGGGTGCCGTTGGGGGACGATGTAGATGCTCTTCGTGGGATATTCCTCACTTCAACGGGGCGGTGAATTGTTTTTAAATTCTAGGTCCACTATGGAAAGGAAAGCAGTTATTGTCATATTTGCCTTTGAACTTGCAATTGAATGAGGCTAAGCATTGATCTTTCAAAAAAGAAAGGATTGACACCACTGACTACTTTCAGAAATTAGGTCTCTGCTCTTGACCACACGGTTCTGCTCTTGACCACGCGGTTCTGCTCTTGACCACGCGGTTCTGCTCTTGACCACGCGGTTCTGCTCGTGAAACAACAACCGGCCTGAATTCTAATAGAAATTAAGATGTTGTCTCCTCCTTAAGTAAATGAGTTCACAATGATTATTTCAGTCTATTTAGGAATAATTTCCCTAACAAAGATGGCTGTCAGGGTTGAACCGGTGTCTCCTACGTTGGGTTTGGTCCGTCCTGCCACCCAGGGCAATACAAAACCATTTCCAGTCCAGACAGAAATAGGAAACACTGTCAGCAGATGAAATGTTATGAACGCCCATCTGTGTCAGGAAGCCATTAGCTCAGTTGCATTGTTGTGTCATCAATATTTCCAGGTTCTTACAACTGCATGTATTTATGCCCATAGTGCTTTTTTTTAATTTATTTTTTACACTAAAAACATTTAAGACTAAGTTGGTAAAGCCCTTTACCCTGACCAGTTCAAGAGATACTCGATATTAGGTTTAATCAATGCAATTCAGTATTTACATTAGTTTATATTGTAGCCTATGCACGAATGGGGATATTCAATTGGGATAGTCTAAACATGTTAACAGTGAAAGGGATGTCGTTAGAAGATTAATTAGTGCAAATTGTGTTAATTAATACAGTCACAGTTGTTCCGTGTCAAGCCCAACCATGTCAAACAAATATGGTTCGGTCTCCCTACCTGAAACCATTCAAGCGCTGCTGTTATTGAGATATTATGCTCATTAATAGACTGTTGCTAAACTACAGCATTTAGTCAGACAGCCTGCATTTGTGAAAAAAACATAATTCGGTCTCTGTAGCTTAGATAGATGCACATCATTGCAGACTATTCCATACATGCAGACTATTCCATACATGCAGACTATTCCATACATGCAGACTATTCCATACATGCAGACTATTCCATACATGCAGAATATTCCATACATGCAGACTATTCCATACATGCAGACTATTCCATGCATGCAGATTGTTACATGCATGCAGATTGTTACATGCATGCAGACTATTCCCTACATTCTAAAGTTAGATATAATAACTATAACAGATAGTATGTTGAAGACAATTTAATCTCTAGTGACATGCCGACTGAAATCTTTAAGGATGTGCTTTGCCCATTAAACTACCGGTTATTGTAATTTGCTATTGAAGAAGAAAAAACACATTGCTGACTCTGTGAGCTAAAAAAAAAAAAATATAAGGTTGAGAAGCCTTTGAGAAGTTCAGACTTCCAGGAGCTCAGCTGGTAAAACAGAAGATATTCCAGAAGGAAGGTGGCACACGACAGATGAACCGACGTTCGAGCTCAGCACTGCATCATTCTAACAGCGCCTTCAAGAGCCATGATGCTGACTCTCTCGTGACTTTGGCACGGCTTCTATAGAAGTTTAAATGTTACCTACAGGAATGTAGTTGCTTGATGGCCAACAAGTATGGGTCACGAGAGACGGCCATGATGTTTTTGTGTTGCATGTAGACCCCTTCCTGATCTAGTTACGCCTGTGTTTCTCTAGCGCTGTCCTTCAGTCCAAAACAGACGGTCTTAAAGGGAACCCAAGTCTTGAGTTAAACCCTGTCCGGCTAAAGTGTTTCAACGTCCTTAGTACATGGGATGCAAGGAAGGTAGTTGCAGACCCTGCCGATCAGACACAGAGCGGGTTCAGCTAGCATTAGAATTCAGGCTGGATGGCTCCCATCCCAGAATGTTATGAAACACTGTTGGAAATGGACGGCTGAATGGCTAATTAGGGACAGGGTCATCTTTTAAAAGAGGCTTTTCCACTCCTGAGCGCCAATAAATTAGAGTGTGAGAGAACCATGTCCTTGGACATTAGTTCCTGCTCTGCGGGTCCAGTCGCAACTGCACTTCACATGGTGCGATAAAGACTGTTTAAAGACTGTAGTAAAGAAAAACCGCCTCTGCCGGATGCCCACCTGTCATAAACCGCCTCTGTTGGATGCCCACCT
>JACXGK010007317.1:0-25679 GCA_016801125.1 Novumbra hubbsi | reverse complement strand
TACCATCGTCTTGGAGAGGTGGTTTGGTAATGTAGGTACCATCGTCTTGGAGAGGTGGTTTGGTAATGTAGGTACCATCGTCTTGGAGAGGTGGTTTGGTAATGTAGGGACCATCGTCTTGGAGAGGTGGTTTGGTAATGTAGGTACCATCGTCTTGGAGAGGTGGTTTGGTAATGTAGTTACGATAGTCTTGGAGAGTTGGTTTGGTAATGTAGTTACCATCGTCTTGGAGAGGTGGTTTGGTAATGTAGGTACCATCGTCTTGGAGAGGTGGTTTGGTAATGTAGGGACCATCACAATGGACGTTACTTATTCTGCTTAAGAGTCTTACAGGAGGTTCTAGCAGTCACCGAAGTATTTAAAGTCCATGTTGAATCCCTTCCCCCTTTGTAAACATGTTCACACATCACACACAAAAACACAACACATTACAAATGTCCAATTGTTATGTGGAATGTTTTTGAGCTAGTAGGGGAATGCGCTTCCTGGGAAAAACAAAGGCTGGCTACCCCTTCTTTCTAAGCTTCAGGAAATGTTCCAGAAGAGTTGAAGGTTTTAAAGTAAATAATTTTTTTATGGTTGAACTGCTTTTCGCACAAGATGACAAATGGCACAAATTAAAGTAAATAGGTCACCATAAGAACAACAAAGAAAGACATTTTGGCTGAATTGTAATGAGAACCTATATGGCTTGAAACAAATCCTACTGAAAATGTGATCGTTATGATTATCATATCATTTTAGGGCTCAATCTGTATTGCAGAAGTTACACACTACAGTTTCATGTAAATGTTTGTATTGTAAGCATTCTTTAGCTCCACTGCGGTGATAAAGATTAAACAGATTCTTAACAATCACTAGCCAACAGCATGTTGTGTTTCTGTTTTCTGTAAAGCTAAATCTCAAGATGCCTTTAGACTGACAACAAAATAAATCTTCTCAAAACAGTCCCACTTTCTCAATGTCACTCATTGTTTTCACTTTCCATGATAGCTAACAAACCAAAATACATTCACACTCTCTGTATATTATTCACTCTTCCTCAACACTGGCACAGATGACAACTTTGGCACTCTGCTCTCAAGTTTATGAGCCAAGCTTCTCTGACTCACATCAAGGGGCTTAAAACTGTATGCATAAGTATTTCTCAAAGCAGCATTAACGTTCCACTCCTGCATTCACCGGAACAACAAAGCGCCCGAGCCACCAGAAATGTTAGCAATAAAACCGAAGGATGGGGTCACAGAACGGAACCACCAACCACTAGCGCATTCACGGGTGGTGTTCACTCACGGGAAGATAGTCCATTATGACCCACAAGCTTGAGTTCCAACCTCCGTTGTAGTGCACTTCTCTTGCCCAGGACCCATTGGGCTCGAAGTCAAAAGGAGTGTGCTTTACATGGAACAGGATGCCACTTAGGACCCAGACAGGGCCTGACTCACACCGAGGGGCTTAAAACTTATTTATTTTCTCCTAAAAGCTACATTAACGCATTCGGATAAGGGAGAATTGTAACTACTGCCGGATACATCCACCGGTTGTATTTGTCAATCGGCTTTCCTTGGGTTCAAGCTCGCTCGTCATAAGAACATTTGATTATGTATATGGATATATTTCCAGTAAATAAAATGTCCAGGGCGGTAGACACATCCCGTAGCTTTGGATGGAGTCATCTTGTCTGGCGTTAATTGGAGAGGATGTGTTTGTTTGGATAGTTTTGGACATTGCTCACCCCATGCCTCTGGCGGTAATACTCATCTTAAGCTTGAGTCTGCACTGCAGTTGCATTTTCACAGCTTAGAGTAGATGTGGTTTCTGAATTTCCCCCTCAGCTTCTATTCGGCACTCTGGAATTGTACGAAATGACAACCGCCTTTCAATATTGAGCACCGCAGTCCAAAAGCAGAAGTCAGAACTGAGCAAAGCAAGGAAGGAACAATGTTGGTGATGCTGTTGTCACGGTTACATGGCGTAGCTGCACCACAGAGGTACAGAACGTTCCGGAGAGAAGTACCAACACTATTAACAACCTCTTCCGGTTTGAAGCATTGAAGTGTGGTTACAGTGTCTGAAATAAAGGTGTTGACGGGGGAGGATATTTTCATGGGTCAAAGGTTATAACTTTATAATTATATTTAACAGTTAAATACATGCTGTGAACTTTGCTTCGATAATCCCAGGCTCCTATTCTTTTCACTCAACACATCAACCACACGTTTATATTTAATGTAACCTGCCTATGAGTGGGTGGAACTCTGATACACAATATTGATTTCACCAGAGACAGAAGGTCAATGTGTTTTTATAAGTCCCAAAGGCCTTTTTAATCACACTATAAACGCAGACCCGCAGCTTTGCTTCTGTCATGGTCGGTTGATGACTATTTATCCTGGCCAGAAAGTCAGATTTTCTTGGGGTGAAGTTCTTTGTGTTGTGGGGACCGCCTGGGATTAATGATTGATGTCCATAAAGGGTGCTTCGAAGTGTACATGTAGCAGCAATTATGTCAAATCCAGCAAGTCACAGTGATTCACAGGTACGATTTTATAATCCACTCCTTTCGCCCGAACATGAAAATAACAAAGCTGAGCGATGTATAAATTACACAACAACATCTTTTGTGTACAATAAGCAGGTTTTGTGCATGTGTGTTTGGCTATTTGACCTTTGCACTAAATCAAATAATTATCGTAGAGAATGAGTTGCTTTATGCCTGTCATCTTATTCTGAAGCATGATTGGGTCCCGTAGCAAGACGATAATTCAAAATAAAAGTGTGAGTTCTTTATCGGAATGGCCACATTAAAAGTCTTGTAATGCCTAAGCAACAATCTGATCTATACCTAACTTCTGTGGAAAGACCTGAAATCAGAAAGTTCATGTTAAAAAGGCTACATTGTGCACACCCAGTATTTGAGTTTTATTGGGGAATCCCATTTTCACACGGGGGCCTGTGTTTAGCAAATAAATAAAATATACAAATCATGTGTTCTTTGTTTACGTAGGTTCCCTTAATTGAAAACAATCTTATGTTGTAGTTAAAGATCCACATTTGTTCAGTGACTAAAAATGCTAAATACCGTAGCACATATTGTAAATATCATTCTGACTGTCTGTTAGCTTTCAAAGGTAGTGGAACTATGCTTAGCCATAGTTGTCTGTAAATAGTACCAGTAGATCACATGTAAGAGCCCAAATGGAAAACATCCATAGATGTTTTTAATGCAGACGCCAGAGAGAGCGAGATGAAAACATCTACTTTTGGAGGACATTTCTTCAGTAATGTCGACCCCAGAGGTTTGCAAACACACACACACACACACACACGTGTTTGTGACCCTCTAACAAACACGCAAACACACACACACACAAAACAAACGGAGCGGGCGAAATCTGTCTGCACCTGAGGCCACAGCTATTTTTATTTTGACAGACCAGACTTTCTCCGTGAGTTTTCTGAACAACGGCTCAGAGGTGGATAAAGGTGAACCTTTCTCTTCTTTCTCAATCCTCCCCCCATCGTTCCACCTATCTCCTGTCTGACTGCCTCTTGTCACACAGGAGAGAGCAGTGGGTGGAATCTAGAGTGAGTCAGTCAAATCCCAGGAGTGTGTGTCTTTGTGCCCCTATGCGTGTGTGTGTGTGTGTTTGTCGTTGTGCACCTATATTTGTGTGTGTGTGTCCTCGTGCTCCTGTGTGTGTTTGTGGGGGAGGGGGGGGGGGTTGCATCACCTAGGAGATCAAATATAGATGGAAATATCTTAATTGTGCAAGATATCTGTTAGCTGATCTTTTTTCGTTCATTTTCATTGTGCTGTGCTATTTTGGTTTCCTGCCTGTTCTCAGTCTGTTCCCTGTCTGTTCCCAGTCTGTTCCCAGTCTGTTCCCTGTATGTTCCCTGCCTGTTCCCAGTCTGTTCCCAGGCTGTTCCCTGTCTGTTCCCTGTCTGTTCCCAGTCTGTTCCCTGCCTGTTCCCTACAGTGGATTGATGGACTTTTTTTTAGCGTAATACACAACAACAGCAACACTGGTCAAGTACTCCCTTGGTAATATTGCAACATTATTTCTGTTAGATGTTGAAGAATTCCAATTCCACATTGCAGTATTAGCTTGATAAGGGCCCCAGAGAACTCATCCCACAACGGCCCGTGTCACGGCTAGTCATAAATGACTCCTCATTGTCGGGAATCACTGGCCATGGCCAAACATCCTAAGGAGGTCATACAAACATTCTTCAGAACTATTACCAACATTCCTTGCAGTTTACAGCTCTGCTCACCAAAGGAGCAAACGGTACAAATGTCAGTTAAGAATCCAGGTGAAGATAAAACTAATCTACATTTTTTTGGAACGGCCGGATTTTATAACCAGCTTTGTTTTTAATCATCCGAAATTCCCTACATCAGCAACACAACCATTTTGGGAAGAGTCCACGGGAAAACAGCATGTCACATCATACAGCTGTCAGTATCTGGAATCATTCAAAAACATTCATCCCCGTGTGTCGTCTTCATATTGCCTGTCACTGACCGGTCCACAGCGCAGACAATGGACGAAATCAGACCCCACCCCCCCTCCTCCCCAGAAACACATTTACAGATGTTTCAAATATTTATAAGCCTCTTAATCATAAAAGGTAAACGATCTTGTTGTTCCTACTACATCATAATTAATGTGGATGAGTCATCAATACTTGCTCCTTTTCTGACTCACCTCCATCTCACCTGTTGGCCTCCGCACGCTCTCTATCTCCCTCTCTATCTATCTCCCTCTCTTTCTATCTGCTCTCTCTATCTCCCTCTCTTTCTATCTGCTCTCTCTATCTCCCTCTCTATCTATCTGCTCTCTCTTTCTCCCTCTCTATCTATCTATCTGCTCTCTCTTTCTCACTCTCTGTCTATCTATCTCCTCTCTCCTTCTATCTCCTCTCTATCTATCTATCTCCTATCTCTTTCTCCCTCTCTATCTATCTCCTCTCTCTTTCTATCTGCTCTCTCTTTCTCCCTCTCCCTCTCTCTTTACTCTGAACAAACCGGAGTGAACTTTAAAGAAATATTATCAGTAAACAAGAGGTGTTTCTTGCCGTGTTGTTCAGGAACGGATTACCAGTCATTTCTGATATGAATGGCACTGATTATTATATCAATAAACACGACTGACATCCTGTGCTACTGTATACGTCCGTTATGTGACAGGTACACATTTTCTCACTGCTCTCAGCTTACTGTTCTCCAACGTGTTTGAGATGTATTGTCCCTGCTAACAGCAGTCGGACCAATGGCATCTGCTGGGGTACGGCAACACCGCTTGGACAAAAGATAAAATAACACAGTAACTAAAAATGGACACTGACTGATACAGTACAATAATATAATTATTGGGATATTGGTCCCAAAATGTTCATCATAATGTCTAATTGCACTTTTACCTCCTGCTTCTCATGAAGAACATTGAGATCCTTTCTCTGGATAAATGCTAGAAAGGAATTTATGGAAATTACTGAGAAGAGAGTGGGAAGTATTCCATGGAAGACGTTGTTATGATTGTGATAAAGAACTGTAATTGTGTGTTGCCTGAGGAATTTAGTGCTGTTGTCAGAGAACAACCAGGAAGCACCTGTTTGTTATACAGGGACATGTCTATGTGGTGGCCATTGTATTGGAAACTTTTAAATCATCGTCTCCTGAAAGGAAGTCAAACATGACACTAGCACTGCAAAGAGAGTTGAGGATTGTCCACTAAATTGTAAAAAACACAAAACGGGTGTAGATTGGTTTTACATTGACTGGTTTAAATCTCAAATAGCCTGTAATCATTAATGGCATAGTAATATTTTCCAAATATTTGCTAAATAACCTAGGTGTCCAGTAAATTTTACTGAATATATGGGACCGTTGTAATTCAAATGAGCCAGTCCGGAGTGAATATGTGCCATGCGGGACCAAACCCAGCCCGAGCGTCAGAAAATAAAAAACACTAATTGGACCCATAACACCTTCCCGTATGTCCGGTGATTTGCGATTACCTGTTTCACTCGAATCGAGTGTTGTTTGTTTTGGATTTCGTGTTTTTTTGTGGAAGTATGTTGCCACACAAATAGAGACAATAAAGTATTAAATCATTCACCAACAGGCCGCGTAGCCTGTGTATGGGTCATGCAGTTAGCCGTCCGTAACTTTCCATTGAGACTTACACCCACTCCAGTGTTCTGCCAGCAGCATTTACGATGGCGTCATAATCATATTGTAATGACAAAACCTTCGGAATAAAAGCAAGCCAATGTCAATGTACTGCATAGTGTATCATTCGTTCTGAAGATGGTAACGCGTAATGATAAGTGTGCAAGACTCTATACCCGAATTTGGCCTGTGCAAAATTGCCAACACACCTAGATTGTGTGAAGTGGAACGTGGCATTCGAGAATTACTCAGTAGGGGATAATGAACCCCTATAAAGTGTAAATTCATGGGGGAAAATAGAGGGTATAGTTAACAGCACTTTCTTAGCGACCCACTTCCTTTGCTCCAGGGCAAAACTCTATACCCAAATGTGGCCTATGCAACATAAAGTGATACACGGCATTCGAGGGTTACTCATAGGGTGCGCAGAATCAAGATCATGTAAGAGGTCAATTCAATGCTTTTGCTTTAAGAACGTCCTTTAAGAAACGTGCTTTCGACTACAATTCACAATGTATTTAACGAGTTAAGAACACTGACAATGCATTTCGACTATGGCTTTTATTTTGAAAAAACAAAGTCGAGTTAGTGCTGCCAGCAAAATGCTAATAGGGAAATGAGCGGACCTCCGGAGTCATGCGCAATTCACAAAACATGTCCCAGCGGACTAAGAATTTCACAATGAGCAGGATTAAGGCCTGTTCTGCAGACAACACCGTATTAGCAACAGCACTGCGCCGAGGCATGAATGAACCCGAGTGAATCCCTCTAGAAATATACAAATTGGCTGTTACCTGATCATACACACATAAACAGTGTATGTACGCACCCTTGTCCAAGACCACAAATGAATCATGGTGCGCGAGTGTGTTTGTGATGAAGAATCGAAGGGTGTCAGTGCTTCCCAGTCCTCGAGGAATGATGTCACAGGCCCAGATTAAGCAGAAGGACCATATGGCCCCATTACTGCCTGGTTACTAATCCACTGGCATCCACCTTCCTTCCATCCTGTCATCCTGGCACCAAGGATATCTGCTTCACCCCCACTGCCGGCTGAAGGACCGGCTACGGCGCGGTCGTTGGCTCCGACTGAGCAACGGAGCAGTCAGGTCTCGGTTTCACTAGCACTTTCTCTGTTTCTGTGTTTCATCTCTCTCTCTCACTCGTCTTTTCTTTTATCTGATTATTTGTGTTGTCGTATCTTTATCTCTTCTATTCTCTGTTTGTCTTTTTCTGAAACTGAGAGGGAGAGAGACATGGCGAATGTGGTTTATATTTTCACCAATATTCCATGGCAATACTCTTTATCCATTCATGTGTTCCTGCAAACAGCCTACATATTACTGAACACGGAGGTGGAATTGTGGGGAAGAACATTCAGTATTGATATACATTCGAGTCCAGTACCATGAAGTATAAACCCAGTAATTCCATTATGAGTTTGCGACCAGAGAATACAGTCGGGTTTGCGTGGAATAATACAGACAGAATTGTACCATGATTTAGTCAATAGGTTCCCCGTAGTCCAATATAGGAGCCCCCTTTCTGTCTTTTTGACTAATCTGTCAATAATTGACTTGGTTTACTTAATCATATACTACCGTATCAGTGAGCAGATGTCGAGGGCTGGTGTAAAGCGCCTTCTCCATTGCAGGAGGTTATAGGAAGTTATGTTAATTCTTGATTACTGCACCATATCTGTTCAAATGTGAGAGATTTTGAAAGTTGTAAAAGTTTATAGACGGGCTAGAGTAAACATGATAACCAGTTTGCATAGCAATAAAAAAGTTGATTGAAACTAAAGCGTTCGCTTCATCTCAGAGAGTCGGCGGAGTTAGATCTAGTCAACATCGCAGTGGGCAGGCTCTCTTTGAATCATACCTTGTCGGTGTCCATATATGGTTCGTGATGTCACGGGCCGGAGGTTCCATTCGTATAAAACCGATCTGACGGAATCCCCTTGGAGGAAATGTACAGATCCACCCCTTCTACTAAGGCGCTTGCAGTCGTTTCAGTCAGACGGCCTTATAGACGACGTACACTGTTTTGAAAAATAATAATACAAACTTTTAGTAGCAAACATGAAAGTGTCAAGCATAGATTGCCGTCGCCTCAAGAAGATTATAAGGAAGGAATGTGGAAGCGCTCTTATTGTGGATTGTCGACCGTATTTTTCTTTCACAAACTCTAATATCAAAGGCTCGGTCAATGCCAACCTGAACTCGGTTGTTGTCCGGAGATCCAGAGGAGGGCCGGTACCTCTTCAGTTTGTGATCCCAGATGAGAAGGCTTTGTTACGGCTACAAGAGGGGAGCATATCGTCAGTGGTAGTTCTGGATGACCGGGCTTCTCACTGGCAGAAACTGAAAAAGGACAGTATCGCACAGATTGTGATTAATACACTAACGCATCTGGCGAGCGGGGCAAATATCTGTTTTCTAAAAGGTGAGAAATGTTGTAAAATTATCAAATAATTCTTACAAATCTCCTAGTAAATGTTATTCGTTTGTCTCGGTAACTTTCCACAGACTGTCCTGAGCAAATACACGTTTAAGCTTTTAATTTATTTGGCCAATTGCCTATAATAACTTAGTGGGTATCTGTAAATAACCCATTATAAAAAATAAGAAATGATCTAATCTGGCTGACGTTTCATATACCTTAACGTCCTCTCTTTGTGTATAGACAACAATTATTGTGCATGTTAGCCATATCTTCAAATCAACCTATTTATAAGAAAGACCTCGGTTATTTGGAAGGGAATTACCCACAGCGCAATGTAATCTGTATTTAATTTGAGCCGTTTTACCGTGTTTTAGCGACCATCTACTAAAATAATACATTTTTGAGATCAAGCTTTTAAAGAGACAAAATGTCCCGCATACCCTGAAGGAGTGCGGATGAGTCAATGTACGAGAAGTGAGATCTCGAGAAGATGACTGGTTGTTCTAAAAAATGTTCCGCGTGTGAATGTTCTCTAAGCCTACAGCAATGGCAACTTTGTTCTATTTGAGATCTTTCTTTTGCCTTATTTAAAGCTTTCTTTCGTCTTTGTCACAACCAATCTTTTAATTTAAAGTCGGTCAGACTGTCACCTTGTTCCCACGATGTACCGGATGATGTCCTAATTGATGGACGTATTAATTACGGGCTTACACAAGGTTATGTAATTCATTATGAGCACAGTTGACCTGGTGTTAAGGATTAATTATATTATTAACCCAATCAAAATAGATCATCTAGGTAGTCTTAATGGTATGCTAATAGAATTGTAGGCCTAAATCAGATAATCAAGGCATGTCCAAAAGAAATGTGTAGTTGGGATTTAGAATATTTGTGATCCTCTCCTTTTCATTTGTCCCCGAGCACATACAACTCTCTTTAATGCAATGATTTAAAACTAATTGTTTTCCTCCAGGTGGCTTCGAGAACTTCCATGGGCAGTACCCTGAACTTTGCACAGAGGTCGTGAAAACCGCCGGTTTCGACCAGAATATCGGAACTGAAACCGGAAAGTGTAGGCCGAGCATCTCCCTGTGCTGTGAGAAACTGGGCTCCAACCTCAAACCAGATTACGATCAGGTACGGCTACAAAAACACGCATGAACTTCCTTTTTTAGCTTGCCACTTCCCCCAGGCTATGCTGAGGGTGGGACAGGGGCTTACCCCTTCTGTGGAATACCCCGTTAGATTCAAATCACACTTCTGTGTTAGGTTAGCAATTTTGTCTTCCTGACAACTCAAGATAGACTCGAAAGAGTCTACTAATAGGCCTGGTGAGGCACACATTGTCTCTCTGAGGTAACACGTTGATTACATTTTGGCTAGGGAGGCCGATATTTTACCGGCCATTCTCAAGACAGAGGCATCCACGTTCCGAACGATCTCTCCGACACACACACAATTGGTATTTGCAAACCTTCACTGCGTCCCCAGGCTAGGCAAGAGCCACGAAGTCAGGAACACGATAACCAGAAGTGTACCCTTGACCCTCTCTCGCGCGCCGTGTTGGATCCGTATCGGCCCCACCCGGACGAGGGCAGGCTCCGCCCGGTGTGTCTCTCTCGGCTTCGCAGTTCTCACGTCTAACGCCTGTCCCCCCCCCCCCATCCTCCCCTCACCTCTCCAGGGCAAGCCGGTCGAAATCCTCCCCTTCCTGTACCTGGGCAGTGCCTACCACGCCTCCAGGCAGGATTACCTCAGTGACCTCGGGGTCACGGCCCTGCTGAATGTCTCCAGGAGGGACACCAGGCCCGCCAAGGCCCACTACGACTACAAGTGGATCCCCGTGGAGGACAACGTCACGGCGGACATCGGCTCGCATTTCCACGAGGCCTTCCAGTTCATTGGTGAGTCCAACCCCCCCCCCCCCCCCCCCCCCCCCCCCAACCGGACGCCTACAGAGTGCCTTACTTCCGTCCTCTTTTACGTCTCCCTCCCTTCACGATAGCCTTCATTCGGGTCAACGGCTACCGTGTCCTCTACCCCCGGCCCCCCCCCCATACACACACCTTCTTAAGTTTAAAAATGGACACTTTGCAATGCCGTCATCGCCTCTCAGCTCACAGCTAATCTCTCCGGTGGCTTATTTAGGGGTTAATACTGGGTGTGGTCAGTCCTCTGCTTCAGGGAGTCAATGTGACAGGCGTGGAAGTCGGCCAGGGCTACTCAGGGTGTGGAGGGGGATTTAGGTGGAGGGGGATTTAGGTGGAGGGGGATTTAAATGGAGATGGTTAAGTCGCTTTTGGATGCACAAAACATCTTAGCATTGGAGTGCTAGTCTAGGATCAGTTTGGCGTTTTAGGACACAGTAAATACAATTCTTTCCTGGTGGATCCTACATCAGCCCTCTGAGACTGTTATACACGCCCTGGTCTCCAGAGACGGACAACCATACGAACATTTATTAAATATGTTATAGAAAGAGATGTAAAGTGATCGATAATTGTGCATTAAGAGTAAGCCACAAAAAGATGTTGTTCAGCCTATGCTTTTATTGACAAAAAACTAAATGGTAGGTGATACACTCCGGACAAATACGACAGCACAAGGTTTTGAAACCCCGAGGGACATATGACTTCCTGGAACACTTGTGAATCAGACCTGACCTGCTAGCCAGGGGTTTGCCATCTTCTTGTGATATAACGACCAGTGATCAGATATACACATGCTTCATCCAAATCTAAAACAACTGTCTATTCATAAAATCTGGATGAATGCAATGCGGTGGAGGTTGAATATTCTAGTGTCAACCTACTGTCAACAATCTACCTAGAAATAGAATATATAGACCTCTTGGGGGGAAAACGTCAGTCTGAGTGGAAAGTACATCTCACGACCGGCACCCAAATGGCACACTGTTCCCTACGTAGTGCGCGTCGGTATAACCAGAGCACCGCGGGCGCGGGTCCCAAGTGGCGCCCTAGAGAGTGAATGAGGCGCTGTGAGCTACTGTGCATCAGCCACAGAGGATAAGGTCATTAAGACACCCACAGACTCTCAGTCAACCTCTCCGGCTGCCTCCAGACACTCCAGCTAGAAGCAGCCTCATGATTCATTCATGTGGTTTTCTGAGGATCTGAGCCCCCCCCACACACACCGCCGCGGCTCATCAATGTTTGTGCGGGTGACCCGATAGCCAGAATGTAGGTCCGCGTTTGGCCGTTGAGTCGTTTTTGCGCGGAAAACATGTGATGCGGAACTATAAACAACTCCACTCCGTATAGAATGGTCAACGCTGGTGGGAGACTATGGTGTGTTGCGTGTAGCTGGGCAGTGACTAACTCTGCCAAACCACAGAGGGTGTGCGTGTGTGTTGGTGATAGCAGAGACGCTGAAGAAAACGACTCCCTCAGCCCCTTCAGTCGCTAAACACGGGGCTCAAAGTAGTAATTCTGTGACTAATTCTCCCAGCGGTTTCATTCTGTTGAGGGGATTCACGGCACACACACACACACATTTTCTCTCTGAGCAAATGACATAACAAACGCATACACGCGCTAGTGTCTATCTGGCCGGACAAATCCCTTCATGCGCATGTCTGGGGTGATTTAACGTGAAGTTTGCGTGTGAGGACGTGACACGCGGTCGCTAACCCCAAGGGGGTCCTTGCTCCTTTCGTCCGCAGATCTGGTGAAGCAGAAGGGGGGCAGGGTCCTGGTGCACTGCGAGGCCGGCATCTCTCGCTCGCCCACCATCTGCCTGGCCTACATCATGAGCACCAAGCGGCTGCAGCTGGAGGAGGCCTTCGACATCGTCAAGCAACGGCGAGCCCTCATCTCGCCCAACTTCAACTTCATGGGCCAGCTGCTGCAGTTCGAGTCCGAGGTGCTGTCCTCGACCCCGCTCGGCGCGGCCACGCCCCTCGAGGCCGCCGCCCAGCCGACCGCGCCCGGCGGCGTCGCCGAGGAGACGGTCTCCTTCTTCGGAAGCTCGACGGAACTCGCCTTCAACAATAAGCAGAACTTCGACTTCGAACCTTCCACCGTCTTCGCCCCGCTGCCTACCTCCTACCACAAGCCCGTGCCTCTCCAGGCCCCACCTCTCCGCCAGTTCAAACTGAGCCCCATCGCTGCGCTGCCTTAAGACGGGGACTGTTTGGAAAGTCTCGCATTACTTGAAAGATAGAACATGGGGAAAAAAGCTAAATGCTGTTACAAGCCGGGAAAAGAAGCGGAGTATCTAGCCAATTGGAGACAAAGAGACTGGGAGACGATATTGTGTTGATTGTGTATCGACTGAAATGATCAACTTCTCATAATCCCCATTCATGCCTAGCGGCCAAGTGTGATACCGGTTTATTTTAGCATTTCACCATTTATTTATCCTATCAGAAATGGTTGAATTGGCCAGATGAAGTCTGTGTTTAGTAAAGGCTCTGAGTTTTGATAACGGTGTAAATCTGTCTGGACATATTCTTGCTTCACTTGGCTCAAAAAATATATATATTTTTGCTTTTATTTAGCAAGTATAGATCAACTTGTTCTATAGATATTAACAGTTATCAAAATGGCGAGGTGGTGTAAGCCTACATGCTAGCACGCAGACCTTATTTCAAGTGGATCTAATAATCCCTGTCAGGATGAAAATAATGATGTAAGACAGCAAGGAAATGCTTTTCCAGTTTTGTCGAAAGGATTTATGGGGATCATGACTCATACTACTTTAGTCACAATGGGATATTTTATTATTGTTGTTAAAAGTCTGTGACTTTTTTCCTGCTAGTTAGTGAAGTGGTCTGAACTTTGAACTGCAGGTAAAACCCCTGTATAGAGAACTACTGCAATACATGCCTTAGGTTGGAAACGTGATGTTTTGCCTATTCACAAGCCCTGTCAAGGCATTTTAACCTAATTTATTTTATAAAAATTGTTTGTTCGTCTGTGTTTATAAAATACAATTGTGGATGTCAATAAAAGTTTCCACTGAAAATTTTCAATTGCGGTCGTGTTATTATTCCACTTCCATCTCACATAAAAAACGTTTCTCCTGAACTTGTCAAATAAACAAAATAAGCAATCGGCTATAGCCTGTATGTAAACGTACTAAGTCATACAAACATTTAAAGGTAAAACATTTTACAAAATAAAACGAATCAATAAACAAGTAATTTAAGCGTTAGAAGTCCATATCAGCTCGTAAGAAAAGAGTGGGCAACAGTGACATCTGCCGTACCTTTCAAGGTAGATTTAAAAATAACACCCCTGCCCTGGGTGCACCGACACTATCCCTAGTCTGTGCGCGTCTGTTCTAAAAAATGTTTAGCAATCTCGGGGATAATACAGTAGCCATTGCGTTTTGACCATACACGTTTTCAGCAACCAAACCAAAGAATAGGTTTTGGTGGAACATTTAAGAAAATAGTAATATATCAACCACCCATGTATTAAGCACAAAGCGTTTACGGCATGATGCTCGTGATATCTATAACGACCTACAGCCTGCTTGAGATTTCCATAGTTACTTAAACAGCTACAAGAACCACAAGGTATTTTTTAATCTGTATGCACGGACTCACGTTGACAATATAATAAATTATAAAAAATGTACATAATAAATTGTGATAATCATACAAAAATATAGACAAATGGCCTATCCGTTTCCAGCCTCTGGAATGCAAAAACTAAATAAAGCATGAAGCCTTTAAATTCGTGTTTCGACGTTCAAAACCTCATCCATATTGCTATTGTATTGTAGCCACTTTCTCTGTCAGCGCTTTGGCGCCCAACAAGCGCCCTCATATGACTCATACCAATTGGAAGGAAATGGGGGTGTACATAACGGGGCAATATAACAAATATTTTCTGCGCATTTTGAATAAATAAAATCAAAATCAACGTTCAATTGATTTTGAATTATTTCCATAATAATACTTCAAAAACATTAACGTTTAGATAATGTTGTAACTAACAGCAATACAAATGTGAACGCATCCCCCATTTTCCACATTATTGACTGTTCCTTTTTATCCCGCCCCTGACGCCATTTTTCTTGTTATTTCCGTTTCACCAGGGTAATTCAACAATCTTGGATACATGACTTTTGGAAAAATACTTACATTTATCAGATATCTGACACTTTAAGGGCCCGCCTTCCCCTTTGTGGAGGAGAAGGGTTATTGATTTTAGTAGTTTGATTCGCTTTCTGAGGAAAGTTCCTGCATAGGAGACCATGTACATCAAACAGGTAAGTTAGCTAGTGGCGGCGCGAGCTGCCTGTCGACGACCCGTTCTGAAAATTATTGATAGCGGCCTAGCTAGCTAGCTTCTTCATATAATAAATAAAATAGCATGTGGCTAAGTGGAGGTATAGCGTAAGGTACGGTATTCTTTATAGTGCACTCATATGTAGCATTCATTTATAGCCCATCTGTCAGTTGGCTAGCGTAGCTAATCTTGCTTGCTAATTTAGCTAGCTAAATAACATTAGCAATCTGAGTGTGGGAACTTGCTCTTCAATACAGCCAACCGTAGTAGCTTTCCACTGAACTACTGTACACGCCGAGGCCAGCCTAAGTTGCTACTTAGCCAACGCAAGTGGTTGCTCACCGTGGAGCTGCATTCAAATAACAATTACAGTAGTTACCCCATATTAGCGTTAGGTCGACGCAGGTCCATTTATTAGTCGCATAATATTAGCTTTTTGGAAATTAAAACTTGTTGCTTACTAATTCTAACGTTACGTGAAGACGAACGATGTCTGATTCATGTATTCCACTCAAATATACTGTAGTTTGGATAACGCAGTTATAACCAACGCAGTCGGTTTCATCCTGACAGGTCATCATCCAGGGGTTCCGAAGTTACAGGGACCAAACTGTGGTGGATCCTTTCAGTCCGAAGCACAATGTCATCGGTGAGCGCATCACAAACCTTAAACCCTCGTTCACACTTTGAGGAGGTGTTCAGGGTTTCTTCCTGCACGTAGGCTTTGTAGATCTGCTGATGAAGTCCTCTGTAGTGTCTGACACATTAACATATTTTGTAGGTATTATAATTACATTATTTTCTTTGTCCTGGTTAACAGTAGGCATCCCTTTGGTGCAAATTTGTTTTTGGTGTGGCTAAGGTTTGGGCTATGTTTCAGGTTAATTTGTATGTATTTTTATTTATGTATTTCTTATCTTTTCTGTTTATGCTCTGCTTGACTGACGTGGCTTTTATTAACATTTTTGGACAGTTGTTTGTTTACGTATGGCTGGCATTTGTCGCCGTCACCTTACGATGCCTTCTGTAGAGGAATCAATGTGCCATTCTGTTCATTGTCTGATTGACCTTACTCGGTATGACTGACCTTACACGGTATGTTGTTTGTTACAGTGGGAAGAAATGGTTCTGGAAAAAGTAACTTTTTCTACGGTAAGAGTATTAATTCGTCCTCTCCCAGTGACCATGTTTTGGTATTGTATACTTTGAGAAACTAACAAACACCGGTTACAACCATGTCCCGTCCCCCCTCCAGCCATTCAGTTTGTGCTCAGTGATGAGTTCAGCCACCTTCGTCCTGAACAGCGCCTGGCTTTGCTTCATGTGAGTATTGTTACCAGATGGATTTGGTCCGGTGTGGTACATTTCCTGGAATGAGTCTATTTTCTGTAATATTACAATATAACAGACCGGTTACGTAGATTGGTTATTACATTGTTACCCAATCCACAAACGGTTGAAACCGGGTCCATGTCTTTTGTTGATCTGAATTGTCACCATGCCGTACAAACGGTATTTACTGGAAACGACTCTTTATTTAGTAGTACAAGATATATATTTAAAAGATAAATAAAACATGTCTGTCTTTGTGAGAAAGATCTCTTTGTGTGTCTGTATCAATATAGATTACTTTCAGCTTTTTATCTAAGATAATGTTCATGTGAGACAACCTCTGCATCAAAATGTTTTATTGTGTATACGGGATATTCATGTAAACATTTTACAATATTATTGATACTAGTTGATTCGTTGAGGATTACTGTATCTTTGAATAGTAGGATTTAATACTGTAACTTCGTGGTTTAGAATTTTATCTGTTTGCATAATAGCATAACTTTATAGTAGTACAATTCATTTTGCCTGAACTTTTTAGCAAACATTTTAGTCCAAAGCTTCTTGCTTAACCAGTCTGACTAATAAACTAGCAATTATATGTTCCCCCTCGAGCCTACTATGGTTTTATTCTGAGACGTTACTCTTAAGATGCTAATAATGTAATGGTTCCCTACGCTCGTTTAAAACCATATTCGTAGCCACATAACACTGTCTGCTAAGGTCCATCCGTGATCTGACATCATGCCAACATCGGTTGATTTTGCTGTTTCTTTTGCCCAACCCAGAGTTCAGTGCGTTATAACGTGCTGAATGCCTTTACCGGTCTCACCATATTATTCACTCTCCCAATAGGAGGGCACCGGCCCTCGTGTCATATCGGCGTTTGTGGAGATCATATTCGACAACTCTGATAACCGTCTGCCGGTAAGGGCGTGATCGTAATAAGACACTTGGACAGTTTCATTCGGCTGCATCTTTGCCCCTACGGCCAATTGTCTCGCTCTGCCTGCAGATCGACAAAGAGGAGGTGTCCCTCCGTCGTGTCATCGGAGCAAAGAAGGACCAGTACTTTTTAGACAAGAAGATGGTGACGTGAGTGACAGCGAAGAGCCTAGAAAGGGGTCATTTTGGTGTCATGTTAATGTGTTCGTGTTGCAATTTAAGTGGTTGTACGTTTTTTGTGAATGTCGGAGCCTCGACGATGGAGGCATTGTGCCAGGACGGGGGTTGTTCAATCGGCCACTGCAGGAGATCAGCTTCTCCTGTTGCGTTTAATCGTTGGCCTTTTTGTTTCAGTAAAAACGACGTCATGAACCTCCTGGAGAGTGCCGGCTTCTCCCGTAGCAACCCCTACTACATTGTCAAGCAGGGAAAGGTAAAACTGCGCCGCCCGGAAACGTCCAACCGTTATTTGTCCATTGTCCGCGTGCAGTTATACACCCTCACATTTCTGGGAAACAGTTCGCCTCAAATCAGTTCGCCCTCGTTGGCCGTCCGTTCAGTTTTACCTGGCGTTTCACCTGCACCGCAGGATGTCCACATATGGTCATCGCGGGGCTGCTTCCATTTGATGCCTCTCTTCCTCCTGCTTTGTCCAGATCAACCAGATGGCCACGGCCCCTGACTCCCAGCGCCTGAAGCTGTTGAGGGAGGTGGCCGGAACCAGAGTGTATGACGAGCGCAAGGAGGAGTCCATCTCTCTCATGAAGGAAACGGGTATGGAGGAACAACCGCCAGTCTTGTCTTTTACTCGGAAAGTCATGCCTTGCTTCCGTTTCTGTCCCCAGGAAGTGGCGTTCCGCTACATCTGTCACTGGCATTCCAAACCTGTGTTAACAGAAACCTACTGACTTGATTAAGACCAAATGCATGCCCTGCTCAAGGTCGGCAAAGTGAAGAATGTGCCAATAATCTTGTCATTTGGGGCCGAGCAAGTAGTCTACCCTGTACAGGGTTCATATACACTTTGACTAGTCAATCGGCTTCATAGCCTTGCGGCAATGCTTGATTTAAAAAAAATATATAAATTCAATAGCTTGGATTGATTAACCGTTCGGCCCTTGGCATTTGCTGATAGGAAAGCCTTGCTTACCCTTTCAGCACAATTGGAAGATACTCATGTACAACTTATTTGTGTTTGTTCCAGAGGGCAAGAGGGAGAAGATCAATGAGCTATTGAAGTACATCGAGGAGCGTCTGCACACCCTGGAGGACGAGAAGGAGGAGCTGGCTCAGTACCAGAAGTGGGACAAGATGAGGAGGGCCCTGGAGTACACCATTTACAACCAGGAGCTGAACGAGACCCGCGCCAAACTGGATGAGGTACAAGCCAACGAATGCAGTTGTAGCGAATCTGGGGTTGGAGGTCGGGTCCTGGTCACTTGGTCAAATAAATGTTTTTATTTTGGCATATAATCACATCCGAGTGAGTGGACCACCACTGCTAAATGTACCGCATTCAGTCATATAGTTTTTATCTATTTCGGTAACATTGTTTTTGCTCGATGGTTGTACTTCTCCGTACTACTTGACCGGGTTCAATATTTGTCCAACCATTTTACCCTGATTAAAATTCATTGTTGTGATCCGTTTGTTTTTTCCTCAGCTGTCCTCCAAGAGGGAGACCTGTGGAGACAAGTCCCGACACCTGAGAGACGCCCAGCAGGACGCCAGAGACAAAGTAGAGGTCAGGACACAATGTTTACCTGGAATGACAATATCTCAGTTAGGATCTAGAAGGAGAAGCATCGTGTGGACGGATACGGGCCCTGGTCCTCGCCAGACACCACATGGATGTATTTCAACGGGCCGGAGAGTTGAGCGCGTACTCGTGTTGTCCCTCAGCGCGTTTGATTGGTGGGTTTCTGTCCCCCCCCCCCTCGCGTAGGAGACGGAGCGCGTGGTGCGCGAGATGAAGTCCAAGATCAGCGCCATGAAGGAGGAGAAGGAGCAGCTCAGCGCCGAGCGGCAGGAGCAGATCAAACAGAGGACCAAGCTGGAGCTCAAGAGCAAGGACCTGCAGGAGGAGCTGGCCGGCAACAGCGAGCAGAAGGTGGGAGGGGCCGGCGTGGTGGTGGGGGCGTCATGTGGTGGGGCTGGCTCGGTGTGTTTCTGTGTGTGCTGGGATCTCTCACCTGCGTCAAGGTCTGTGCGCAGGTGGTTGTAGGTGTGTCTCCCTCCGTTCTCGGACGGAAGCCTCTCCGTCTGGGTCTCTAGTTGCGTCACAACCTCTCATCCCGGGCAGAGGACCAAGAGATCTGGCACCCGTCCCTCCTCGCAGGGTTCGGGTGTTGTGTAGATATGGGATAGGCTGTGGTGCGTTGCCGTCACGATTGCTGTACCTGATTCCTGTCTGGTCTCGCAGGCTGTGTGCTGCTACTGTGGTGTGCATGGTGTTGACCCCCCCGACGGCCTTTGTTACCCCCATCTTAATGATCTCTTTTCGGTCCGCTCTAGAAACGTCTGCTGAAGGAGCGTCAGAAGCTCCTGGAGAAGATTGAAGAGAAACAGAAGGAGCTGCAAGAGACCGAGCCCAAGTTCAACACTGTGAAGGAGAGGGAGGAGAGGGGCATTGCCAGGTAAACCTGAGCATCCCAGAGTGTTATGCTTCACCAGCGGTTCATCCCAGAGTGTTATGCTTCACCAGCGGTTCATCCCAGAGTGTCATGCTTCACCGCGGTTCATCCCAGAGTGTTATGCTTAACCAGCGGTTCATCCCAGAGTGTTATGCTTAACCAGCGGTTCATCCCAGAGTGTTATGCTTCACCAGCGGTTCATCCCAGAGTTTTATGCTTCACCTGCGGTTCATCCCAGAGTGTCATGCTTCACTGCGGTTCACGTCACCCCCACAGGTGTTCGGCGGACCGCTTTGTACAAGCCTCTAGTTAAACAGTGACAACAGGTGTTTATCCGCTGCTGGTAAAAACAACAAAATAACAGGGTGTATTTAATTTCTGCCCCGCAAAATACCCGTTCTAAGGGTGCAGTGGCCGACGTACGGCCCGGCCCGTCCTCTGAGTCTACTCTGGTGGCCCTTTAAATGTATTCGCCCCCCTTGGACGGTTCGCCAAATGACACGACGGACTCCCTCCTTGCAGACTGGCCCAGGCCACCCAGGAGAGGACCGACCTGTATGCCAAGCAGGGCCGCGGCAGCCAGTTCACCTCCAAGGAGGAGAGGGACAAGTGGATCAAGAAGGAGCTCAAGTCCCTGGACCAGGCGATCAACGACAAGAAGAGGCAGATCGCCGCCATCCACAAAGACCTGGAGGACACGGAGACCAACAAGGAGAAGAACCTGGAGCAGTACAGCGTAAGGGGGCCTATCGTTCATTCACCACGTTCCATCCTTAGAATTTAGAAGCCTTCTGAGGAACCACGGTTCTTTTGACGAGATGAAAGTTGAGAAATCTGCCACTGGCGTTTTGTTCCATTGTTTGTCGGCGAGGTGCCAGTTAACCGCAGAGCTGTGAAATACCTGTGTGCGTTTAAAAATGTGTGCCTTGCTTATGGGCCGAGGAACGGGTCTTATGGAAGGACTCTGGTATTGTGTAGTCTGTTCAACATCCAGTCCATTGCAGTGTTCCGCCTTAGAATTGTCAAAGGGAATCAGAACTACGGCGTTCTAATGGAATGTCGGGGCCCTTCTGTTGGTCTGACTCGTGTGTGTGTGTGTGTGTGTTCTCCCTTTAGAAACTGGACCAGGATCTGAATGAGGTGAAGACCCGGGTGGAGGAGCTCGACAAAAAGTACTACGAAGTCAAGAACAAGAAGGACGAGCTGCAGAGCGAGAGAAAGTAAGACGGTGATCCGTGTTTTTATCCCGGGCCGTTTTTCTATCGCATGCATTTGTTTTTGCCCAATCCTGTCTTCTGGTGATTTGAGGGTGGAGGCTGACTAACACTGTGCTTGGCGCTCCCCACCCAGCTACCTGTGGAGGGAGGAGAACGCGGAGCAGCAGGCCCTGGCGGCCAAGCGGGAGGAGCTGGAGAAGAAACAGCAGCTCCTCAGAGCGGCCACCGGCAAGGTCAGACCGCCGTCCTCCGCTCCGGCCCTCTGTCACGTCCAACTGGCTACACGGCGGGATCGGAGAGTCCTCTGGCGCGTGGGGTCGTACCGCTTTCTGGTCGTGTCCGTCTTCCGAATGTGGAGTCTTTCGTTTGTGTGTCCTTTTGCGGTATCTTAGTTTCGACCAATATTTTAAGACCATTTTTTTTTGCTTGTTTTCGCCGTGAGAGGCATAGTAAACCCGAGTAAACAATCGCGACGTGATCGAGGGTCGTAGCTCATCCTGACGGCATCTACTCCCCAGGAGTCTATTCTGTTGAGCTGCCGGGCAATTACTGGCTCTGTACTCACACACACACACACATCACACACACCATCTTATCTACCGGTCGTGTCGTCAACTCAGTGTTTCTAATATGTAGGCTGTCCGCACCTACACACACACCTCGTCACGGCTGTGACTCAAGCCCCTGATTTAAAAAGCCACCTTCGGGTCAGCCCACCTTTGCATTTTCAGGACTTGCGTCATGAGTCCATCAACTAAGTTGACGCCGAGATCTTGTGACTCAGTCAGTTAAGGGGAAGAAGTTGCTTTTACGTCCCTTACTTCAGCCTCTCCACGTCAGAATTCCCATGAGTCCTTTCTCCCCACGCCGTGCGCTAGTGTCCTCAGAACGTCGGTCTACTAAGATGGAGGGTGGTTACCTGGTGATTCTCTTTGGTGATTCGGGCCCTGCTTCACCACAGTGGACTTGGACAGTTCAGAGATCTTCAGATGGCGTTCCGGTTCCAATCACTATATCGGCATGTCAAGAGTAGGATCTTGAACTTGAATGATCACGATCTGGGGCCTGCTAATCTGGTTGACTACGCTTAAAGGGGTCTTGTTGAAGGAACCTCTGCAGTACCCACGTCATCATGTGTATGTGTTCGGTATAAAGTGTCTGGGGTAAATAAAAATCGTTGTTGTTGTTTACCTCCCCCAGGCCATCCTGAACGGAATCGACAGCATCAACAAGGTGCTGGAGCATTTCCGCCGGAAGGGGATCAACCAGCACGTCATCAACGGTTACCACGGCATCGTCATGAACAACTTTGAGTGTGAGCCCGCCTTCTACACCTGTGTGGAGGTCACCGCGGGGACCAGGTGAGTGAACGTAGCGTTTGAGAGGGAAGTTCGGGATTCGTTGCCCTGCTCCCGATGTGTTGTAAGACCGAGGAGGGGAAGGAGGACTGTCTTCATTTGTTTATGCAGCAGTGTCTCTCTGTTTCCTCAACGTATACGGAACGGTGTAGCAATGCTCCTCTGGGTGTCTTGTAATGTGACTGCCTTATGAGGGGTCTACGTGAGCCCCTCGTGAATACTGCGTATGTAAATGAGGGGCCGACGTCAACTGCATTAGTTTGGTCTGGTGATGGACCAATGTTCTCGTCCCTCCCACCAGGCTGTTTTACCACATCGTGGAGACTGATGAAGTGAGCACCAAGATCCTGACCGAGTTCAACAAGATGAACCTGCCTGGGGAGGTCACCTTCCTGCCCATCAGCAAGCTGGACGTCCGGGACACCGCTTACCCAGAGACCAATGTAAGAGAGTGACTGAACCGCAGGACTCGAGACCCGGTTTTATTCCTACTGGCTCCTCTGTAGCTCCGGCCTGCGTCTGGTGGCGCAGACATGAAGCTTATCTAAACCAGTAAACCGACTTATCGTTATGTTACCGGCTTCAGTCTTCTGGTATTTATTCTCCATGACCCAAAGGGACTAAAATAATGTCCCTCGTCCCTGCGTTTAGGACGCCATCCCTATGATCAGCAAGCTGCGCTACAGCCAGCAGTTTGACAAGGCCTTCAAGCACGTGTTTGGGAAGACCCTGATCTGTCGCAGCATGGAGGTATCCACTCAGCTGGCCCGGGCGTTCACCATGGACTGCATTACTCTGGAGGGTACGTGGGCCCACGGCCTTTACCATTGTTTATTTTCAAGTTGCTATTACTGTTACAATCAAGAATGTCAGTGCGCTCTCGAAAAGGGCAGTTTGCCTTGAATGCAGGTGTGATCTATCAAATCAGCCAGGTCTTTAAAACAAATGCTGACCTCTAAACGGCTAATGTCACTGGGTGTCGCCCCCTCCCAGGTGACCAGGTGTCCCACCGTGGGGCGCTGACCGGGGGTTACTACGACACCCGCAAGTCCCGCCTGGAGCTCCAGAAGGACATGAGGAAGGCTGAGCAGGAGCTGGGAGAACTGGAGGCCAAGCTCAACGAGAACCTCCGCAGGAACATAGAACATATCCTTCACGCGTTGGTTCCCTTAATTAGCCGAGGAACGTCAGCCGGACGTCCTCTGGGCTGGAGACCACACGGCTGTTGGTTCCCTTAATTAGCCGAGGAACGTCAGCTGGACGTCCTCTGGGCTGGAGACCACACGGCTGTTGGTTTTTCTCCCTGCTAATTAGGCGCTGGTTCAGGTCTGGATGACCAGAGGCTTTCTCCTACTGGGGAGGTGGAATGTGAAGTTCCGGCTCGCATGTCTTAAGGAACAAGTAATCCACAGTAGTGTTTCTAGGTAAACTCTTGTGACCCCCCCCCCCCCCCCCCCCATTCCCAACGATGTAACCTCCAAACGTATCTAGCGACCAACACTCTTTGTGTATGTGGTCTTTATCTCCCAGGAACTATGTGCCTGTAGCCCTGTTGATTTCCGCCAATTTCCAGGAGTGTGAAGATGTAACTAGTTTTATTTGGGACAGGGGCTCATAGTATGTTTTTGAAGGTTATCCAATGCAGACAGGCTATTATGAGTCTGATCCAAGGGGTGTAAGTCTGTGTGGGTGTGTGGTGTGGGTCTGTGTTGGTGTGTGTCTGTGCGTGACATGGATTATATGCTGAGGGTATTATCAGACCAAGGAGGATTAGCTGGCGTGCGACACAGGGAGATCGCAAAGGGCAACGACATGAGTCACCTGGGCTCTGCAAGTGGAGCTCAGCTCAGGGGCCTTTTAGAGAAAAGACGTGTGTGCGTGCGGGGACGATACACATGGCGTCATTCAACCATCCCCCGAGCCATGAGTCAGGTACAATTAATGGTTTGGAGGCAAGGTAAGCCTGTCTCTTTTCCTGTCTCTCGGCAATAGGCTCCTTCTCCTCACCCCCATTCGCAGACGCCATGGCGACTGCTTCACCTCCTGCTGTCTGAGGCCTAGCGAGAAATGTGTGACAGACACACCGACATGTATCGCTTAATAACTGCAGTGGGATCATAGCAGTTGCTTTTGAAACCAAAGATCTCCGCAGGGCATTTGGAAAATGTAAATGTATTTGAATATCCTTTTCGGGCTGGTCCTGGATCAGAGAGCCACTGTGGAACGCCCGATGGCTGTGTTGGGCGTGAGGCGGTGTAGGTGTCTACGTGCCTTAACCCCCACGTCACGTATCAACAACGAGATCGACCAGCTGATGAACCAGATGCAGCAGATCGAGACCCAGCAGAGGAAGTTCAAGGCCTCCAGGGACTCGATCCTCTCCGAGATGAAGATGCTGAAGGAGAAGAGGCAGCAGTCCGAGAAGACCTTCATGCCCAAGGTGGAGTTGAGGGACCAATGGGGCAGGGTTCCATGGGGCAGGGTTCCGTGGGGCAGGGTTCCATGGGGCTGTGTTCCATGGGGCAGGGTTCCATGGGGCAGGGTTCCATGGGGCTGTGTTACATGGGGCAGGGTTGGGTTCCTAACCCTACTCTCTCTTGGTCTCCCCACAGCAACGCTCTCTCCAGTCCCTGGAGGCCAGCCTACATGCCATGGAGTCCACCAGGGAGTCTCTGAAGGCCGAGCTGGGCACAGACCTGCTCTCTCAGCTCAGCCTGGAGGACCAGAGACGTGTGGATGACCTCAATGATGAGATCAGACAGCTGCAACAGGTAACCATGACGGCCAGTGGGAGAGACCTTGTAAAGCAACAATGACATTTTGTGACGTGTGCAATTACGCAAGATCAAAGCATCCCCCCCTGCTGAATTACAATGGAGACACACACACACACAGCCTGCTGAGCTCAAGTATGACCTCAATAACCATCCTAGCTGTTCCTGTTGAATGTATGACTCCAGCCTTGGCTGCTGCAGTGGTGTCAACACTCACTGCCTCCGCAGCCACACACACACACACACACCTACCTCAATGGCCAACTCAGCCACACTCACTCTCTGCAAACATTATGCAACCGTCTCAGTATGGATGTGAAGTCCTGTTCTGTGCCAGAGAAGGTACTCACATCTGACCCCCCCCCTCTCCAGTCACAAAGGGTTATTTGTCTGTGGTTCCGAGTGTTCGCCCCCCCAATGTGTTATGTATTCTGCTATGAAAGAGGGCACAAATGAACCCGGGCGTTGATGCCTTGTGCTCTGTGTGGGGGGTGTTTTGGGTCGTTATGAACCTGTGGGGGGGGGGGGGGGGGG
>JACXGK010007316.1:0-18693 GCA_016801125.1 Novumbra hubbsi | reverse complement strand
TGCAGCCCCATAAAGGCCTTTGAACAGGACCACACCTCAGCCGGATTAACCTATGGTCTGGGACGAGGAGGCAAAGACGTTTGAACAACAACAGCCTCTACGAGAGGTTGGGTTCAGTAGACTATCTAAGAATACGTGTGAAAGCCCAACACACACCACGTGTTGGGGAGTTCTCTCCTCCATGTTCAGAGTGCGTATGTCTGGGAGTGTGTGTCGCTGTGTGTTCTCCTAGGAGGAGGAGGCCGGTCTGCTGCAGCCTCTCCAGACACACAGCTTGCTAATTACAATGAGCGGTTGCCTGGTTTCCCAGCAAGCGGAGCGCAGCAACGACTCATGAATATTGCACTTCACAGCACATTTCACTTGAGAAATATTTCTCGGAACAAATCCAAAACACATGCGACCGGTCGATGGAGCCTCTGAAAAAGATCCCCTCTGTGTGAGTGCGTGTCTGGTTGTCAGTGGTAGCCCTATTAAGATGTTAATAACTTCCAGGGAGTCGTCAGAAAAATAACTAAGATGATTCAGGCATTAAAATACTGTAGTAGAACACTTCAGTGCTACAGTCATCAGTATCCACCCATTATACTAAACAGTAACAACATCTAAATATTTAATTAATGCTCAAGAAAATGTCTACAATATTTTAATGGCTAGTTAATAGTGTGGACATGTGTGTCTCTTTAGCTCAGTGATATGAAGAAGCAGCCTTGCAATTGCAAACTTTCACTTTCACTCACTAGTTGAAATGATGCATAGTACCACAGCCTTGTAATCAAAAACCATCATGTAATTTAGGTAATCCGCTCCAATTATGTGAAACGCTAAGCAAGGCAATACGGACAAAGCAGTTGACTTGTTATTATCTAGATGGAGTCAGTCAGTGGAAGTATTTCCTGTAGAAAACACATTTAGAGAACATGCTTTACAATTTTGTACTTTATTGCCCTCAAGGTAATTTATTTTGATCCAGTCTGAACACATGCAGACACAATTGCATACCATTTAGTAGAAGCCGCACCCCTTACATATCTACTCACTCGTATGAAGACACATTCTGCTCAATAGGGTGATGCCCCATGTCCACTAAGTCAAGGTTTCTCAATGGTTGGTCAAGTTGGATTCTTTTTCTTTTGGTTTACTTGGTGGAGTGATAAAACAGTCTTGGTCAGGTTTTTTAAAACAGTCAGAAGAAAGAAAAGTTTGTTGAACTATGTAACAAGTCACCTTCAAAAAGGCAAATAAAAACAACAAATGGCTTTGTCATAGTTGGTCATAGTTCATCAGCTCACCACAGACCCAGACTGTATTCTGGAAACTAAAGCAAAGGCAAAAAAATTACAGCATCCCTATCCAAGCTCTTTGTGACTCTGGGCTGTCCCCCTCTGGACTCTGGGCTGTCCCCCTCTGGACTCTGGGCTGACCCCCTCTGGACCCTGGGCTGACCCCCTCTGGACCCTGGGCTGACCCCCTCTGGACCCTGGGCTGACCCCCTCTGGACCCTGGGCTGACCCCCTCTGGACCCTGGGCTGACCCCCTCTGGACTCTGGGCTGACCCCCTCTGGAACCTGGTCTTTTGGCTGATTACATTAAAAAAAATCCTGTCTGCAAACTGCCTCGCGCAGGCAGATGGAGGTGGTGTTTGGGCCACATAAATGACCTGGCATCTTCAAGGAGGTTTATATCCGAAAAGTCTAGTCAATGTTATTCAACCCCTCCACTAATGTCAGAGAAAGAATTGGAATGACCGGTGTGTCTGCTAAGCTCTACAGACAACAGGAGCCTGGATTGTTAGCAGAGGTACCAAGACACATTACACAAGGCTGCTTATGGGCACCTACATATTGTGTGTAATTATACACCCTCTATCAGACTCAGCATTACTTCCAGCCTGACAGAGAGATCACACATGCACACACACACACGTGGAACACACAATGGATCAAACACAACGAGATGGGACAAGTGGCTAAATCAAAATCACTGGGAAAAGGATCGGAGGAGTAAAGAGAAAATGGCAGAGAACTTCACATTACATGGTGATGGTTGGTTTGGGCCCAAAGTCATTGATGTAATCTAATATCAGAAAGATCTTTAATCCTATTTTATAGTTGCAACCAGCAGTTGAAACCATAACGTGTTGTTCTCCACTCCTGTGTCAGTAAAAAACTGCATGATGGGACTGGAGAAGTATAACCACTCTAAAAGTAATGGACAACTCTATGGATGAAAGGCCATCAATGATTTAAAACACTCACTCAAACACTGTTCTAAACATTTTCTATGCTAAATATTAAGATTTAAGATTTTCTTTGGGGTACAATGGTTTAACTAAGTTCATCCTCAAGGCATTAACTGGCATAAGTTATAGTGAAGGAGAATTCTGTCATGAATGTCAACACTAACAGCATAATTCTGTCCCTCTTAAATAAGCCTCTTTTCCCCAGGACCTTGTTAAATACGTCTTAATCCAACATAACGACAACACATCTGAAACACATGAGCAAATTATCTCTATAGGCTTTACTACTGTACTGTATCTCCATTCAAACACACAAGTGCTAACACCCAATTCTTGAAAAATTAAGAAGGTATACCAAGTTTAGATTCTGAAAGGGATTCTCAGAGGTTGTTTTGGCTACTGTTGCCAAGCTCTGACTGGTAAACGGTCACGGCAAACGTGTTGCCAACGGTCACGGCAAACGTGTTGCCAACGGTCACGACGCTCTAACTGTTGGCATCATTTGGTTACACTGATGGTTACATTTGTGAGTCCCAATGTAGTCTCATTAGTAATTTAAGTCTCTTTCCATGTCTACTACCATCAATATTTAATCCTTTTTGTTTTCCTTGGTATTACGTACTGTATATAACACTAAGTTACCTACAATCATACACCACTGGAGAGTCTTTACGGATCAGACCAGACTACTGGTGTGCACACTTTAACTGGGCAGGACAGTACAAATATATGACTTCAAATGAAAAACGGGGACCAGTAGTCAGAATGAATGTTTTAACAGATGAGCACAGGGTTTGATTCCACCCAGGTCTCTCAACCTGGCGGGGAAACGGTGGAGTGTAACTACAATAAACTGAGGAACACTGGCTCAAATTAAACTGTTAAAACTCGGAACTCGTCTCAGTTTCAGAAACTACGGTAGCTCAATGTCATCTCTGGAGAAGTATTGTTTTAACCTGGGGCAATAAATACTGTAGTCCGCCAATGTTGTGGGAACATGCAGGTGTTACAGATTAACATGAAGCACCGTGGTTAAGGTCACTGGTATGCAAACCTGCTATTACACACACTTCATATTGACCCAGGGAGGGACAGGCTTCTCCCACATTCCTGAACCTGTGGGATGGCATACAGCAAAACATAGGTATGCGTGTGCGTGCTTTAGGTAACATCTGCGCTTAAACAGGGCTGGAGGGCGGAGGTTGTTGTTTTTGGAGAGAGAGGATATGTGTGTTTATGGATGATGAAGGTTGGATTGTGTTGATGGAAGCTGAATGTTGGATTGTGTTGACGGATGCTAGAAGTAGTACCGACTTGAGTCTGTGTCAACCAACAGATCTAACAGCTCGGTTTAAGTCTAAGAAAGGTTATGGCCACTCATTAAAACAGAGATGTATAGACTGGTGGAGGTTTCTCTCACTCTCTCATTCAGCTGTAATGATTATCGCCCTCCGGGTGGAGGGGTGTAACAGGGGTGGTGGGATGGTTTAGATTTACGGTGAGATTCTACTTATCCCAGAAAACCTTACGGGAACAGGGTCATATATCTGTCTCGCACCGTCCCAGCCTCAGAACACTCCCTACATGCTGCACACACACACACACACACACACACACACACACACACACAGGAGACAGCAGACACCAGGGATCTATAGGTTGTTAAGAGGAATTTTTCCCAAGATATCTTCATTCCCTATGTACCAGGCCCGGGAGGGATCCCTTCAGAATATTATTTTCCAATAATACTAAACATTTTTGGTGAAGTGGCCAACCTTAAACCCCTTGCCATAACCAAACACTGACAACCTGGCCTTTATCGTTCATCTCCACAGGGAGAGGTCTGTTATTAGAGGAATGTGGTGAGGGGTAACATGAACCACACATCACTGAACCAGAGAGATACCTGGTCGACGTGACAACAGGATCACCGGAGTGTGCAGTGTCACGGGGTACCTGATCTGAGCGATGACTCTCCTGCTGGTGATGGACTGCTGGTAGTTAGGGTTAACAGGAGGATGCGGTGTTGTTGCCCATTCTTAGGTCAGAGGCAAGAATCTGCCCAGAACCCCTGCCTTTACTCTCTTCAAGTCATAGATTGAAACCTTTAACGCTTGTTTTCTGATAGGCGTCTAAACTCTCAGGCTCCTGTGTGTGTGCGTCTTTAGCCTTATTTACAGTCTTGTAAGAGTCTGAGTCAACATGTCAACATATCTCCTCAAACCTCTCGTTGCTAGGTCTACTCTGCCTGGCATCACATGACTCTCCCAGGGGATTGTGGGATGTTTGCGTTGCCACGGCCACAAGAAACAGTGGAGTAGATACATCTCAATGTAGGTGCACATGTTAACAGACACACAGGCCCATGGCAACAGTATGAACTCAACAGATCCGAGAACAAACCAAGAAGTGCAAGGCTAAGAGGTTTGACAGGACAGAAACACACTGCGTCTTGTCTTCAGGTCACGATAAAACTGAAAAAGCAGGAAGAAACAGAAAGGACCAGGGCTGAAGCTGACAGTGCAGTGGAAACGCTGACAACACCCATGTAGACTTTGTTGTCAGTAGCAACAGATCCCGAGGTGTGTGCGTGTTATCATGACGTAGTCTGGTGGTGACAACGCTTAGTCTAACCTCTGATCAATGGTTCTCAGGTGGCACAAACTTGTCAAAGCCAGACTGAATAACCACAGCCCAAATGTCAGGCCTTTTCCATTTTCAATGGTCTTTAACTGCCAAGTGTTCAACTTCGAGATCCATCTATATTGCCTAAACAGGTGGAAATGTCAATTGTCTTTGATCACCTAACAAGGTAACGTGGACATTCTTCAGGCGTACAATGCATGAAGCCTGGTTCTGTAGGTCCTTCCAGCTCCATCACTGGTTTGACCCAGAGCACCACATTAGGTCCCAGGTAAACAACATAGTAAGTTCATACTCCATCCAGACCAGGGTTCTTGCCAAAGCTATGCATGCAACATGTTGCGTGCAGCATGAGTTCATCGTTTCTAGTGTGTATGAGAAATGTTATTTGCAAATTATGTTAATGCAATAAAAAAAAAAAAAGGTATAATCTAAATAGGTTATAAGAGAGAGAATAGTTTGTATACACAATTTGAACTAAATGCATTCTGCCAGGCTACAATACATTACCGCTAGACAGACAAACAGACACACATACTTCATAAATGAGGAGATGAAAAAGAGCCTTGCTTCTCCATCAGTGTAGTGAAGCAGTGAAAGACCATTAAAGGGAACCCTCAAAGCAACCACTCAGAGGACAGTCAATTCTCTCTATATTAAACAAAACCAACGTGATGTTTGTACATGTTTTACAATTCTGGTCGTGACTAAAAGTCTAAGGCTGAAAAACAAGACAAATCTGACCTTGAGGGGATATTTTATGAAGTTGATTTTTATGGTTTAAGGTTAAGAAAATGTCACCCCACAAATGTTTGTAGAAAGATTAAAGTTTTTCATGAAAAAATAAATAAAAAGACAAACACAAGAGAATACTAAATGTGATATGGTCAGTGAATTCCCTCTTCCATAGCTAAACCATCACAAAAAACTAAAGAATAGGCTCACATCTGGACACACATCAATACACTTACACACAGACACAGAATAATAAAATCCCATGGAGACACGCACACACTACAAACCCGGAACGTGTACACACAAACACACATATCCCCAAGCCAGGAAATATCTCTCTGGCCCTTTAATCGATCTATATGCCAGGACTACAACAACAGACTTATAATGACAGATATACACACACCCCTACGGACATAATGTTTGAGAATGTTTAAAACATTCACAGTTAAATGAGCTTTGTAGACGGTGAACTCTGCTTGTGCCATTCAAAATGTGTTCTAAAAATGTACAACTGTAAAGTTTTCTGAATAAAATGCTAGCTCCAAAAGAGATCCCACTGGCCTTATCATGCTTCTCAAACACGCTTACATACACATACGCTTGCCCAACCGTACACACACAGGTCAGGCAGTTTCCCCTCAGTTCTACTCAGGGGAGGCCCAGCAACAACATGGACATTTAACAGAAGTCTGTTTAGGGACACCGCAAACAAACTCCACACACTTATGGAAAACTCAAACTCATTCAGACGCATTGAAAGTTCAGACACACACGTCCCGTGGAAAACACGCACACAGAGGTGCCACACTCACCAGGTGGGGAAATGTTTTCTCTCTCAGGTGAATTCAACTCGTTCCACCAAACTATTGAGCGAGAGATCAGGAAGTGCCGTCCCAGTGGAAATCAGGGAGGTTGTCAGAGGAGGTAAAGTCCAGCTGGGGTCAGGCACGGTGGCTGGACCTCCAAAAGATCTCCTATGTTTCTCTCTATTTCCTCGTCTCTCTCCCCTCACTGTTTCTCCCCGTCTCACCAGTTCACTGGCTGCTTCAGGAATGCAGCTCTCCTGGGTGTCCTCGCTACAGCAAAGATCTGAGAGACTGCTGAGCTCTCCCTCTCCCTCCCTCTCTCTCTCTCTCTCCCATACTGAAACCCACCCTCCCAGTCACTCCCTCTTTCACCCCGCCCTGACACACTGCTGACAGGCCAGGCCCCTCCCCTCTCCAGGTAGCGCGAGCAAGGGAGTCTCTCTCTCATTTTGCTTTCTTTCTAACTCTTCTCTCTCTCGCTCTACTCTTTACTGCACTTCTCATTCCTTTAATAAACCAGTCATTTGCTCTAATAAACTGTCTAAATATTTACCAACCACTGAAATACTGAGTTATGTATTAACGCTGAGTTCAATAAATTGACAAGGTTACTGAACAGTGTGTGTGAGTTCGTAGTGGGTAGACATTCTACTTCTGGCCTCTGGTCACTTGAACAGCTGACTATGCAAATGAGGCTTGTAGGTAATGTTCTCTTCCTCTTCCTGAAATGAGATCATATTCCCACAGACAAATGCATGTGCGTGAGCATGAATGTGTTTAAATAGTGAGTGTGCCTTCCGCCCAAGAGTTTGGACTCATCCGACCACTGAGGTTCGAAAAACAAACATACACATTCACACTAAACACACACAGAAGACACACTGTTCACATTGGTGCAGTGATCAGCATTGTCTGTTTCTGTCTCGGGAGTAATATTAATATCACACACCAGATAGACTAGTATGACCAACGTGTGTCAGGCCTGCTCCCCTTTAGTCGGTCACTGGGTACAACACTTGGCACAGCACAACATCTACCTAGGTGAAATGTCCTCTAGAAAAGCTACAGCTAATCATTACCAAAAGCAGAAGACAGAACCTTCTCCCATAGAGCTCCATGTTTGTGAAGATGTACCGATCCACATGACATGCACTCTGTGTCAACCTCTAAGTCTTCCCGAATGATTGCCGTGTCTGGGGGTCTTCAGATGGGGCCCCAGGGTCATGACACTGTGCAGAGGGGTCATTTCATGTGGGGGTGAATGGACTGTGGAGCAGGGTACACCGCTCATCAGGTATCCAGTTCAGCTCAGGTAGTAGAGCATGTTCCTTGCAACACAAGGCAGTGGTTCCGTTTCCACAGGGAGCCAGTATGAAAATGTCTTAGCTCTTGTCACTAGTAAGGTTATGTGCTAAATTACTGTAAATATTTCTTTAAAATGACCTGGAGCTCAGTATTGGCTTCCCCCTGCTGTAATAGTAAACGTTTAAAAAATGTGCAATGTTTGTCAACGTTCATGGCCATGGTTGTACAATGAAGGCTTAACCTCAAAGGTTTGATCCTGAAATTACAATTTTTACAAGCTTGTACATCCTGGTCTGTGCTTGCAAGCTTACTGTAGCAAGTTTATACATTTAGATCTGCGCTTACAAGCTTTTAGAATAAAGTGTAAACACATATTACAAAGATGCAATTGCGTCTTATCTTAAGTGCATTTACGGCAACAGATATTCTACTGCTGTTTCCTAAATAAAGGACAGAGGTATATGTTTTCCAGTGCTCAGCAAGGAGCAGTGCTGAACTGCAAACATGAATCTGTAGAGGGAAGGGCTTCCATTCAGTATTCATTTGTTTGTTTAGCTACTATTTCAAATCCTTAGTATTGGGTGCTCACTCACCATAAGGCCAAATAACCACTCGTTTTTCCAACCATCTCTCTTCCCACAGTATTTTCCTACCATGTCTCTTCCCACAGTATTTTCCTACCATGTCCCTTCCCACAGTATTTTCCTACCTTGTTTCTTCCCTTACTGGTTTCCTACCATGTCACATCCCTTACTAGTTTCCTATCAAGTAACTTCCCTCACTAGTTTCCTACCATGTCACTTCCCTCACTAGTTTCCTACCATGTCACATCCCTTACTAGTTTCCTACCAAGTAACTTCCCTCACTAGTTTCCTACCATGTCACTTCCCTCACTAGTTTCCTACCATGTCACTTCCCTCACTAGTTTCCTACCATGTCACTTCCCTCACTAGTTTCCTACCATGTCCCTTCCCTTACTAGTTTCCTACCATGTCACATCCATCACTAGTTTCCTACCATGTCATTTCCCTCACTAGTTTCCTACCATGCCCCTTTCCTCACTAGTTTTCTACCATGTCCCTTTTCTCACTAGTTTCCTACAGTATCTCACTAACTACAAAAAACTAACCACACTAGTTTCCTTCCCTACGTAGTTCCTACAGTAGTTAAAGTAACACCTATTCTATTTACTTCCACCTGGGTCATGCTCTACCAGACTCCATGAAACCCCAGGGCTGATCACTGATACTCAAGTGGGTCTCAACAGAGCGGACACTTCACAGGTCCTCTCTTGGATAAACCGCATTCTTTTACACAGGTAGAGAATCCCCTCTAAACAATGCAATGCAAGTCTGTTCCAAAACCTGGCTATTTACTTCCATTTACGGGGCTGTTGGGACTGCAGATGCTGCTTTTGTCACTTTTTTGCACTGATGTGTCTTGTTGCAGCGCTAAAATCAGCTCACAAACAAATCAGCACACAAACAAGCCATTCTGAGCTCTTCTCCAATGTCATCCAGCGCATTGGTTCCCAAACTTTTTCAGTTAGGGTAACACCAACAGAATTTTGCTTGGAGTTCTCCAATACGGGGATTTTACTAGTAAACCGGTGGCATCATGAGTGTTCTCAAGTACCCCTTGTTAAAAGACCAAGTATCCCCAGGGGTCCTAGTAGACCACTGACCTAAAGGGCAGGGACACTTGACCACAGTTGAGTATGGGTGTAAACTGTCACATCAATGGAAAGGATTCCTTATGAGTCATAACAGGAAAAAACATGTACCTAAACACAAGGGAAGGGGGCACGTATCTTCTAGGGGGGACATCTGACTTTTACCCTCCGCCTAGAACAAGGGAAGGGGCACGTATCTTCTAGGGGGGACATCTGACTTTTACCCTCCGTCTAGAACAAGGGAAGGGGCACGTATCTTCTAGGGGGGACATCTGACTTTTACCCTCCGTCTAGAACAAGGGAAGGGGCACGTATCTTCTAGGGGGGGACATCCGAGTTTTACCCTCCGTCTAGAACAAGGGAAGGGGCACGTATCTTCTAGGGGGGGACATCGACTTTTACCCTCCGTCTATAACAAGGTAGGTAACCACACTGAGTATTATTAGTTGTTTTGTCATGGATGATGTTTGGGAGGCCAGACATCATCTACAAAAGGACAATTTCACTGAAGACACAGTTACACTTATGATCAAAGGGATGGGTCTATTTTTATCTTCCTACCACCCATTTGCGCGCATTTAGGAGCGGAGATCGGCCACAGACTCGGAAAAACCCCTAAACACGAACACAGTAGGCCACTCCTGATAACCCAGGAGGGTAGGTCGCTAGCGGCCACTGTGAAGAAAGCAATAGGTGACAATGGGAAGTAACCTAAATACACAATATTGTAAGCCAGCCTTTCTTCCTAGAATAACTGGTAACTTCTCAAAAATCTCAAAAGTTAAATGTAGCGTTGAGGGCTGGGGGCAGGGTGGGTTGGATTTGGTTCATGTGATGTAAGGATTAGTCTGTAGTCTCACATACTGCACTGACACCTTCCAAACATTCCTGAGGGTGCATCCCTAACTCTATATCTCCCTGTATCTTCATCACTTCCTCCCTCCCCCATTCCTCCCCAACTACGTTTCGAAATGATTACACAGTTGACCCAAGGAAGAGTACCCCCCCCCCGCATCCCTGCAGGAAGCAGTAAGGCAAAAAGAAAGTTGAAAAAGCAGATAACAGATCTGGTCATTTAAACCTACATTTCCTCACTGTTAAGCCCGAGAATAGAACATTCCTTAGTTCACCATTTCACTGCCCTCATTCAGAACACATAATAATATAATCACTTCTTGAGCAAACACATACTGTATATCAAAAAGAGACCAATAAGCAAGCGATCAGGCTGTAAAGATCCGGAAGATATGTCAGTGAGCAAGGAAGGAGAATGATGAGTAATAAGACTGGCACTTTCCCAGAGTCCAGTGGAGGGTTTTGGGCTGAGGGGGACTTGTGCCGATGGGTTCTTTGTTCACTGTTCAGCATCAGGCATGAATAGCATTAAGTCTAAAGCTCAACCGTCGCCCCACATCAATGATGTGACCTCTCTCATTGTCCTGTTCCTTTGTTTCCCAGAAAATGTCCTTCAACAGGTGGGAACGTGACAAACAGATTAGAGCATTGAGGAAAACAAAGTAATTATTTTTGCAGGTGAAATTGTTAGCATACAGTTGCTGATCATTAGTGGAATACGGTTAGGATGGCTCGCAAACTGGAGCCTTCTACAGCCTTCTATATCAGTCTTGAGTGAGGTTGGGTGTGCAACTTGTGTTTCCTTAATGATGAGTATTTTTTATTTTCCTCTGTTTTCTATACTGGTGGAAGAGTGAGGTTGTGGCATATTACTCACTAAACTAACAGGTTCCAACCAAGTCAACCTGCCTCAGATTTGTTTATCAAAGAACACAAGTTGAAATCAAAAAGTTTCATTTGGCAAATTTACTGTTCTGATGGCTACAACAACACACAAGTACTGTATTTTTCATGACATGGCCTAGGATTTGTGGGATTAAAGAAAAACCAGAGGTAGTATTGATATTTTGTTTGTTCCTCGCAAAGCTAAGTATAACCCAGGAGTATCATTATGGTCAGGTTTGAACTATAGCTCCTGCATTGTAGCTCTGCAAAACATTTGAAAGGCTGGCTCTCTCTTAGGTAAGTGCATGGTTCCATTTTAAATACAGCACAGGCAGCAACATTTAGGCAAAACCAAGAAAAAAGGCCTTTCTCTTTCTTTGTTTGCCCAGAATACGAGCTCATTCAATTACAAATCATAATAATCTCATCTTTCATCAGTAGGCCTACTTTTTCAACTATTAAAATGGTTCATACACAGCAAACAATAGGAAAGAGAAGGGAACTTCATAGTACAGTATCCCCCTCCTCTGCGGTCATCCAGTCTATACCAGTCCAGTGTCATCCCATTTCAGGGAAGTTCTGTCTCAGTCATGCATGGACCCCTTCACAAAAGCCAGTCAGGGTTTAAGTCAACAGCCCGCTCACATCACACACTGAACCAAACCTCCAACCCCTCGGATCGGCATTCTGGGGGTTTTGTCAGTGGTGGTGGGTATGATACTGCTGTGGTATCACGCTGGTAAACACACTCACAGCGCTAGGCCACACAGAGAAACAGACACAAAGGCAGACTTGTCAGGGAGCAGAAAGACAAATACAACAGTATTACCATGCAGACGGGCAGACAGGTGATGAAGTAAACCGAGAAAGAGACAGTAAAGGAGAGATTTTAAGGGGGGAGTTGACAATGACAAAAGCCAGTGAAAGCGCAGGAAGTGCCGATGTAGTATAATGGAAGTGATTAGAGCCTGGAGTCCAGGGGTTAACTATGAAACACACGGAGGGCTCCTAATGCACCAACTGTCGCCCTGTTTCAGGCTGGTTCTCCCCGTCTTTACCGGTCTTTTCTACGGATCTGTTACTCCACCTGTCTGTGTGATTCATATACTCTAAACAAGCAACCTTTTCTCTTTGTGTGTTGTGTCTAAACACCTGTTTGAACAATACGTCCCAGGAGCTTGGACTTCCCTCCACATATCACTCCATCACGGATCAAAGGATTCATCCTGCCGTGTGTGTGTAGTCAGTATTGCCCCCCCCCCCCACCCCCCACACATTTGCCTTCCTCTGACTCCTATCAGTCTCTCACATATTGGACAGCTACTGTTCCACTGCAGATCTATTGTATCATCTCTACAATGAACCTCATTTTCATCAAACCCCAGCATGCAGATCATCTAGTTTGCTACAGGACGCGTGAATCTGAAAGTACTATCCCTTTCTCGTGGTAGAAGGACCTCGCGTGTGAATGAATGACTGTTCATGCCCGTGCTTGTGGCGGATGACTTCTTAATGGACACGTCCTCTCCACTCCACAGCGGCCGACACATGCAGAACCACCAGTAGGAATGTCACTGTTCAGTCAGCAGGCGGTGACGTCACACATGGCAGGATGCAGCAACAACGCAATCAGCTAATTATCGTCTGCAAATAAAGTGCCGATCCATTCCACTACAGTTCCCCTGAACACCAAAACGCACACGCACTAAGAAACGCACACACACTTTGGGAAATTCATATACAAACCGAATTACAAATCCTGAGAAGATAAAAAAAAAAAAGGATTTACTTTTCACAGAACAGCCGTTTTCTCAAAACCCTGGTCTTAGTCTAGACAATTTGACTTCTTTAAATGTACTCAGCAAAAAGACAATTCGGCAACGTAAGGCTTCCAAAAAATAACTTTTTCCGACGTAGTTCAAATCCATGACCTGCAAGTGCACTCAAATCAACAACCCAGCTGTCAGCATCCCAGGTCTCCCTTTCTCACACACGACAGGTCTCCCTTTCTCACACACGACAGGTCTCCCTTTCTCACACACGACAGGTCTCCCTTTCTCACACACGACAGGTCTCCCTTTCTCACACACGACAGGTCTCCCTTTCTCACACACGACAGGTCTCCCGTGAACAAAGAGAGGTGGAAATGAACCAGGTATGTCTGCTTTATGGTCTAGGTAGAGGTAATGGACTCTCCTGATCAGATGGACAGAACAGCGTGTGTGTGTGTGTGTAACAGGAGATCCTCCAGCCATCAAACAGACCAGACAAAAGTGCACCTGTGGGCGCGGCAGGGAGCTCTGTTTCTGGCATTGTCATGGTTACCAAACACAGGGCAAGCAGCCGGTTGGTGGAATCGGAACAGGGCAGTCAGAAAAGGACATCACTTGAAAGCTGTTGCCATGACAGAATGTGACAAAGTGGCGTAATTCAAATACAACCAAAAGAGTGTCTGTCTGGGGGACCAAGCCAGAGAAGCAGACAGCTCACAGTGGTCCCAAGACATGCCATTTTCTACAACATAACAAATATGACCCAATGGTCAAAACAAATTCCGTCTTCCATAGAAAAGCCACCACTACTAAACCAGCCAAACACCTACAATTACGCATCAGCAATTATATATATTCATAACAAAACCTCTTATATGTTCTGACTGACAGAAAAGCATGTGAAAGCATTTGCACATTTCTGCCAAATTTAGACCCGCAAGTGAGTCATTTGCTTACCATGGAAATAATACATGCCGACAGCGTCTCATGTCAGATGGCGTCATTATGTCCTTCACACTCTGACTTAAGACAATGTAGATACTGACGTTCATTTGTCAAACTGACAATGTGATTCCTCCCTAAGCAAATAAAAAAAGAATTAAAGATTACTGGTTTCCCTTGATTTTTTTTTATTGCAATCCTAGAACGGCATCGATGCCTATTCCGCTTCACTTGAATTTTGCAAAGCAACGGCAAGGAAGCCCACAGTGAAAACTTCCAAATCCAAACCCCTCACCTTCTTTAGTAGACTCTAACCGACTGCCGGGACGCCTTTGGACGTGTGAAATCAGAGAAAACGGGAGAAACAGCCTTGTCACACTGCGAAAGCATGCGTTACGCTGCTACCTGATCCAGTAGATTGAAAGAGAGCCGCAAACACAACAGCACAGTGCGGAGGGGAGGGTTGGGGGCAGGAGAGAAAAGTTAAGTGGCGCTGCCATTCTCTGTCGCCCGGGAGACCAATGCTCTTTCAAAGAAATCGACCAATGACAAACACAGTCGATTGTGTTGAGACAAAAAAGTCACATGACTGCAGGACTGCCAATCCCTAAGCACAAAAAAACACAGAGTGTGAGAGGAAGGGAGAAAGTGTGGGTGAAAGAAATAGAGATAGGGAAAAAGTGACAGCAAACAATTAAAGGAAAAGACAGGAGGAAAAACAGTAAGAGAGAAAGACCGAAACAAAGGCAGGCGGGGGAAAGAAATGCGGGATGGAATGGAAGCCTGCGACAAAGGGGGCCAGGCAGGGAAGAGGCCACCAGATGAAATTCTGCCCCAATTGTCCTTCTCTCCCCCCCCATCCCCCTCTTTGACCTGATAACACCACCACAACGCCACTGTGAGCAAGGTGAGGGCCAGCACACCTCACCACCCCCCAACCCTAACCCCGAGGCTAAGGTAAGCAGACCTATTACGCCCACATACCCCTTAAGCCAAGTACAGAACATTGGCCATTATTAACTTACTTATGTCCAAACGCTACTACATCCTGCCAGTCAATTAAGAAGTTCCGGAAAAACCTTTCTATGTTGAAGACACATAGACAATATCATTTACATATATTTTCAGGCCTTTTTTGAGTAAGTACTTATGCTTAACGTTAAAGTAGGGGATTGTTCTTATTCACGTAAATATTAAAAAGTGTTCCTAATGTTTTGAAAAGGATTTTTACTAACTGAAAAGAGGTTTTCTGAGCTAGCGCTCATACCTAAGCACAACCAGTAAAGTATTAACATAACCTGGTGTACTGCAACATCATGATAGAGGTCAAACAAAGACACATATTTTTTTTTTATATATTTGGTCTTATTTAAATGTTAAACCAAAATTGAAATACATTCATTATTTATTTGGAAATGGCAATGTTATTTCATGTGAGCTTCATGGCTACACCAGCATTCCAAATCACCTCTTCAGAGCAAATCATTTTCAAAATAACCCTTGCATTGGGTTGTGGTTTCCAGTACATATTTATTGCCAATTTTTAACCTAAGAATAAATTATTCCAATATTGTTACTATAAAGCCCTTTTCCTTACTTTGAATTGAAAAGCATGTGTTTTTTTATTGAATTCAAACAGCTTAACATACACAGATATACCTATATTATATAATAAACAAGAACAAAATGTACCTTTTTAAATGGGAGGCCTACAGGAAAAAAATACAGTTTTTGCTAGGTGTGTGAAAAATTACTGATCCCGTAGATAATAATTATACAATAAATAGTTACTAGGCTAAACTAGTAGGAAATCATATAATTAACATAATCTATATAATATATTTATCTGAAATGAACAAATGGTGCAAATAATTAATAAAATGAATTCAATTGTATCTCTACTTTTCTTAACTTCGCTTGGTGGCCTAATATGTAGGTTTACTCTGACCCCTGGGAAATATCTGACCCCTGTATTCCTGGTTTAGGAAAACTGTCTCCTCCTGGATTACCTAAGGCTGAAAGGATCCAGGCTTTCTCTAAAGCACTAAATTATCCTGAGGAGAAGTGCCAAAGCTTCAGTTGGTCCCACATTCTGAAAATGCTGAAATTCACCATTATTATCTGTTTTTGGTTTTGACTACCCAGCTTATGATAACAATGATCGTAGTGGCTGTTGTACAGTGTGATTTAAAAAAAAAAAGCTATGTTACTGACATTGTCTCGGTAAAATACTGCACACAGAAAGTAATGATCCACATAGAACTTAGAAAAAAAAGAACTAACAACAAATGTAAAGGGAGTGACATGCATAGAGGGGAACAGAAAACACAAAACACTGAAGTATATTTGCACTCACACATCTGTCCTCTTTTCAGCAACACATTTGAACACAATCTATAATCTTAACATAACCTCAGCCCACTAAATTACTCTGAGACCACGGTTATTTGTCACCATACATGGAACAGACGGGTCTACTAGCAGGTGGGATTGATTTATTTGAAGTAGGTAATGGTTTGACTACCCTATAATAGCCATATAAGAGATTGGCTCATGCTTAGTATTAATAGAGCAGTATTGTGGCTTCAGGATTTTTTACTGACTACGTGACTTTGAGGCCCTGATAAGCATCTCCATATCGCCATTATGATGACAAAATATAAAGGATCAAAGGAGCCACAAAGAAATAAATAAATCTGTAATTAATTAAATACATATATTATTTTAAGTCGCACATTAGGACATCTTTTTATAATGCCACTTTTCAAAAACGTGGGGACATGATAACTAGCAGCTCTACTATAACTGCACATGACTACAAGCTGAATCCTCATTGTGGTACCTATGATGGGAATTAAGCACTTGAGCATACTGACTGACAAACCTACAGGAAATGAATTTTAAAACGGTTTAGAAATTGTTCAACAATTAGAGTTTTAGGGTACTATAAATACTTTTTTGACATGTGCGTTTTTACGACGGCAGAACCATCACATACAATATACAAGAACCATATCTATTCAAATGCACACCAGCTCGTTCACTGAATCACACAGACACACGTCGCCAGTAAACATAATGCACAGTCTACCACTGCTGACAGTGTGAAGATGAGTGCTGGAGTGGGTGTCCTCCAGTTGACACACAAGCCTTTTTATTGTCCAATAGAGATGCTGCCAGACGATTCAATATGGGTTAGGGATTTCAAAGGGGGAGAAGGAGGCAAGGTAACGAAGGGGAAATATTAAATACCGGAGCGCAAACACACCCTCGTCTAATACATCAGCGTTGCACTCCCACAAATGCGAGAAAGTTCTAGAACCTTCCAGGGGCAGCCAGTAGGGCCAGCCACGCCCCTGCTCAGCCACCAGCCCAGCAGTAACCAAGCGGGCCACGTCAAAGGAGTGATGAAGAAGCTTCCTGACAGCAGGCAGGGGGAAGAGCAACAGAAATCTCAAAGGAAAATGTATTGTGGGGGGTTGAACCGACAACTGTTGCAGAGGAAAAGGAGGCTGGAGGAGGCCACACCAAGTCCTTCTGCCTTGACATTGTTAAGGCCCCAACAACGAGGGAAACACAAAAGGAGAGCTGACCACCTGAGCCCATTCCTCCCAAATCTCCACTGGGAGGCCAACCAAGAGATTACGGCATCTCCACACCAAAGCAGTCTGTTTGAGTTACTATTACTCCAGTACACTCTCCGTTATATATCTGTTATATAAACACCCACCAGGGCCCTAAACACTTGTCTGGTGTCCAGTCCCTGTGTCTCTCCCCATGGCATGACAACACTATGACAAGAAGAAATTAACACTCCGGGAGGAAATAGCAAATTGTGTTTTGGCCTAAATTAAGTGCAGCTTCCCCGCCAAACAAAAATGTATCTCAGTTTGCACTGCAGGGTTCTTGATTATGGAAGTAAAATGATTGCTCAACTCTAAATGAGAAGAAGCAGAATGGAAGGACTTCAAATCAGGGACCTATGAGTCCTTTGTCTTCCTCTCTGTCCCATTTCATCGGTGTACTATATTGCCTGCATCAGCTGTACAGCAGAGAGCCCAGCATAGAGCTTCCTAATGTCATTAATGATGCTTGAGGCTCCCCACAGCACATACATTAGTCAATGCTGCCACTGTGGAGCACTACACTACAGCCAGACCTCAGGCTCTGACAAACTGTATGTCGGAAGAGACAATAAATGTAGCCTAAGAAAACAAAACAAATAGAAACCGAGCCGATTAACTACGTGTTCATTTAGAACATGGGGTAATTTCTCAAAATGCATTGAATAATCATGAACATGAAGGATAATCAATCCAATAGTCATTTCATCATATGCAAGGCATCAGTTTAAATTCTGGTCGAGACTTTATAAGATTGCTATTGAAAAGATCATTTTAATGGTGTCAACCGCGATTGGTAACTGGTTTATCATAGCAGTATGACCTCAAGGGCTTTTTTTATTTCCTTCTAAATACCTTAGTGGTAATTTCAGATTCACATAAATGTTTATGAGAAGTTTGTAATTTAATGAAAACAGGTCCCACGGTTGGGTTATATTCTATCCATACAATACATTATGTCAGACTGTAATGTTAAGGTGTAAGTCACTAAGTCTTCCAAGACACTATGAATATGCTACCGGAGTAGAGAGCGTGACTGGAGCTCTGTGAATTATGCTACCGGAGTAGAGAGCGTGACTGGAGCTCTGTGAATTATGCTACCGGAGTAGAGAGCGTGACTGGAGCTCTGTGAATTATGCTACCGGAGTAGAGAGCGTGACTGGAGCTCTGTGAATTATGCTACCGGAGTAGAGAGCGTGACTGGAGCTCT
>JACXGK010007315.1:0-27116 GCA_016801125.1 Novumbra hubbsi | reverse complement strand
TTCAACTTTAAAATAAGAAACTAATTGAAGTTATCACGAGTGTTACAGAAAATATCAAAGTAATTAAACATATTACTATATAACATTTTGTACATTAGGGCTATACATCACATTCTTATCTCACACAGTTCACAATAACTCACTTGATGGGCTCGTCCTTAATGAGATGGGTGAGCCTGTCTCTCACTACACAGTTTATCCACTCTTCTAGGGATGGATGACATTAGACTCTCATATCGTTCTCCACATGCAAGCAAGCTCTGTACTTATTCTTCATTGCAGTCAAAGTTGTATGTGGTAGGAAAGGGTAGCAATATTCTTATTGCTTCAGCAGTGAGTTTAGGATACCCATGTGAGAGGTAGGGCGAAAAATCTGCAAAAGACACCTGCTGGAATCGGGCTTTCAATGTTCTATCAGAGAATAAGTACAACAGCTCCTCTTCTGCCTTATTTAAGGAAAAAATACTTTCATTCTGTGTGTTTTGAAATGATAAATCAATGTGTCATAATAAGCTATAATCACAATCGTACAATTGTATGCTTGTGCCTTAAGAATGTATAGCCATATCATGAATGCATTATTAACAGCCAAATGAAACTGTTTAAAGCATGAACAAAACAAGTAATGATATGTAGAAATCACATTGAAAACACATGTAAAGGTTGGGTAATAAAGCCGAGGGCGTACAAATAACAGGAAGCGCCTAGGGGGTACAAGAAAGACCACAAGAATACAGAAAGACGCATCCAGGTTTGAGAACACCAGCCCCAACAGGAAGACGTCGCACAATCAGAGACTCAGTTCAGCCAATCAGAACACTACACACACCACGCAACGTGAAGACTTACAAGAAAATATGACCAATAGGCTCCCTTAAGGAGAACCTATAAATTTGAATTTATCTAAACAAAGCGCTCTCTCTTTCCCAGCTGTTCCCAGCCGAAACAAGAGCCGTGCACGTTCGATAGGGATATGATACTCCGGTTAATAAATACGTTGATTATTTCTAATTGGACAAAGTCGTCAGGGTAATTTATTTCTTAACACTTACCAGTAAGGCCACTTGTTGTTGCACTTGGGGCAAAGGGATCCCGCACCCAGTCCCAGGCATCGGTGTTCATATCGGAAAAGTATGAGCTGAAGTGCTTGCTTAGTGCAGTGAGGTGAGAGGTAGCTACTTCGCTCACTATAGCCACAGACAGCTTGTTTTTGTGAAGAAATTCTGTCAGTTGGGGAAACATGTCTGTTACTACGTCTTGCATCCTTTTTCTCCATAGCTCCGTTTTCTTCATGAAGGCATTCATTTTGTCGCTGACTTCCAGGATAGATGCATAGCCTCCTTGGATTGAGAGGTTGAGACTGTTGAGTAAGTTGAATATGTTGTCCCGTCATCACCGCCGCACCATCCGTACAAACGGCCACACACGATTCCCAGCTAAGTCCCGCTTCCATCATGAAAGTATCCAAGAGTCTGAATATTTCTTCACCCGTGGTCCTCCAAGGCAACTCTTTGCAGAACAGAAAGTCCTCCCAAATTTTCCCTTTCCATGGATAGCGAACCAAAACGATCAACTGAGCCGCACCAGCAATGTAGATTCATCCAACTGAATAGAACATTTCTCACATGTGACTAAATGTCACCCGAGAGTTCTTCCATTCTCCTCCTCACGGTGTCATTTGAGAGAGGTACTGCTTTCAGTTTATTAGCTGCTTCTGTCCCGAGCATAACAACACAGATCTCAACCGCCGCTGGAAGTATAAATTCTTGTCCATTTGTGGGTGACTTTCTGTGCTTTCTCGGAAGTTGTGGCCAGGGTCACCATCTGTGTTTTCTGGCGGTTGTATTCCTCACTCTTTCTACGGAAAAAGTATTTTGTTTTGCTCTGATATTCCGTGTGTTTTGTAAATAAATGTCGCTTTAGCTTGGCTGGCTTCATGGCTTTGTTAGCTAGCACCTTCAGACAAATTAAAAATTTTGGTCTCCCATCTCTGTTTTCAATAAAACCAAATTGAATATAGCTGTCATCATATTTTCTCAATTTGTCTAGTTTGGGCCTACCATCACTTGATGAGGTTGACCGCCTCAGATATTTCTTCATGATCGCTTCAGTAACCAGTAACCATCATAAGCCAAGCTACGCAACAACAACGGTTCGTAGCGGCTTGAGTTTAATGATTAGAATGACAGATTGACGTGTCACAGTCATATAAAAGGTTCTATATGTCCAAAGCTAGCGTGGTTGGATGCAGTATAGGCTACTTGTTTTATTGGCGCCAATTGTATCCATCTATAGATACGCACTGCTTTTTTTCTTATTTTTTTAAATATTTATAGCCAATTTCTTTGCAGACCCCCAAGCTATGGGTCGCAGATTCCCAAGGGTCTGGGAACCCTACTTTGAGAAGTAAGTACAACATAACACAATAAACAGGAAGTATGCAAAACATGTAGTTGCATAACAATAGTGCAGTGAGCAATGAGCAATGTGCCAGCAATGTGCCAGATAGCAGTCCATTAGTACAAACAGGATCCAGACATAGACTTGTTGGCTCTGTAGGAAACCTGCAGGGGAGCCAGGAGAGGGTCGGTGATGGATTTCACAATAAATTGACCTGCTCACAAATTGACCTGCTCACAAAACCCAAATATCACTAAATAAAACAAGTGACATTTAAAAGAACAAAGTAAAAAAATAATTCTAAACCTCTTTCATGTATATTTTCAATTAGTAAAATACCCAACATTCCGAAATTGTTTAGTAAGCAACTTAAAATTACAATGTTTGAAATATTTGTGTAAAATCACCTGATATGAAAATGAGCAATCGAATGGGTGTGTGTAATTTGTAGATACTCAAATAGGTTAGTCTTAGGGAATTGCATTGTGCTCAGTGATTCTTTGTTTCTTTGCTTGAGCTAGTAAAGAATGCACCCATCCCCCACCTAAAGACCGCTTCGCGAATCAATAGATTTGGTCTCAAGTCAAATCGCTAACATGTCTGGTGTTGAAGTCAAAATTGCTTCCCACGAGTACAAATCAGAGAATGTCACACAGTCAATTCTTTCCAAAATAAACACCTTTATTGCAGATAATTATCCGGAGATCAGTCTCCGCCGTACAGCAGAAACAGATCTAAATTTCTTTCACCTGGATACAGTTTATGTAGCCCCTCCCCACCCAATCATTGCATAGAAATTGCTGAGTGTGCTTCCTGGGTGGGCGTGTCCCTTCTTGCAGACCCCTTCTCTATCCGTGGGGCCATCTGGTGACCTCGGAGGCAGACAAGGAAGACAGTTGAGGGGGAGATCTGACCGGAGACATCTACTAAATTGTGTTTACTCTTCCTCTCCTGTGTTCCCTGTCCACATCAGGGTGTTACGCCAAAAGCCAATAACCCTGTCCCCCTATTCACAGTGTCCTTGCCTTGATCTCTTGACTTATGGTCCTACTCCTGGAATGTACTAATTAACATTTTATCACCCCAGCCTTGATATCTCTGAGTTTACCCCCACAGGCACGGTTTGCTATCTAATCTTAACAAAAATATTCCACACTGGCAGAGCTCACAAGTTTCGTTCCCTGAACATTGAACGTCGACTTTACATCTCCTTTTTGCAAACGCATAAGAATATTGTCCGCTAACCACTAACCAGCCGGCTGTTGAAGTCAAAACTGCTCCAGGTGCTCGAGATTGAGCTGGTTTTACGAGGGTGACATTGAAGCAATGGAAGCCGTATTTAGGGCGGAACGGTGTGAAAGGGCCGGGTCTGGTGGAATTGTGAACCGGGGGAAAGAGCGCCACTAAAGTGGAACAGATGGGTGGCGACGCCATTTCCGTCAGGGCGAGCATGCAGTCGAAACCCCACTGGTCCCCTGGATACAAGGGTGCGGGTTCTGTGAATAACTGGGGTCTGCCCGATGCGCACGCCACGCAGCCTCCTAGGTGTTGTTCTTGGGCGTTATTAGCCAACCAATCTAGCCAGATGTTAGAGTCTGCGTAACCCATGGCGTGTGATATAATCGTAAGGGGGGTCATGCGTGAGTATTCTGTAATGACCACGTTACCGTTCGCGGGCCGGGTCTGCTGTACCGGTTGGGGAGTGCTGGCAGCGGTCCAACTCACCACCACCAGACCCATCAAGTCTTTCCCTGGCTGATCGGCCCTGATAATGAACGCCAGAGTGTGTGGGTGACCTAGGTAACGGTTGGACTTGGCCACTACCCCCTTAGTTACGGGAGGGCGCGCCAACCCGCCAATGGACAGCGTGATGGGATTGCCTGTTGCACTTTAATCACGTTGTAGTGTAATTATGTCCCAACCGCCCCTTTTTGACTCGGGTCTCCAGGTGCCGGTGTAGTCGAACACATTCTCCCACCCTGGGCACCACCTCCCTCCTGAGCCGCCCCCTGTACAAATAGATTGTGCGGTATAAGACCTACAAGCATTTAAATTATATCCCCTGTACGAAGTGTTCCCCCCCACAGTTCAGCACTTCACATATGTTCCCCATGCTTCTGTCTTGACCTGGGCAGACAACCTCCTCTCCACTACTAATGGGCAGAAGGGCCAGGAGACTCCATAGGTGGGAGTCAGCGTCGTGATGATGGAAACGGGCCCGTTGTTCCCTGAAGTAGCCCCTAATCCTCATCCTGGTTCAGCGTCGGTTGAGTCGAGTCTTTCAGGAGGTCCCCCAGGGACCGCTCGGGTGGCACTGCCGCGGTGCACTGAGACCAGTGGTACCACGTCTCGCCTTTTCCTCGTAGTCGCACCGTGTGAGACGTACGCTCCACCACCTTATACGGGCCGGTCCACCGTGGTTCGCTACACTTCCGTTTGATCACCTTCAGCAGTACCCACGGAGTGTCAGGAACGATCCCTGGAGTCTCTCCCGCCCTCCGTTCTCCCATCTGTTGGGCAAAACCTGTAACGAGAGCTCGTAACTCATTAAATTGGGCCTTACTACATCCTGACGCTTTCTCAGCGCCCAGGGACAAGCCTGCCCCCGGGCCAGGGAACTGTCTCCCTATCAGTAGTTCGTAGGGGGTGAAACCCGTGGCCTGGTTCACTGATGCTCGTACTGACATGAGGGCTACGGGGAGTGCGTCAACCCAATTCAACCCTGTTGCAACCTGAATTTTTGCCAATTTGTTTTTTATGGTGCGGTTCATCCGCTCCACCCGTCCCTGTGACTGTGGGTGGTAGACGGTGCCAAATGAATGATACAGCCCCAACATGGCCTCCACTTGCTGGAGGTGTTTGTTTTTGAAATGGGAACCATTGTCAGATTTCACTCTTACAGGGAACCCGTGCCAGGGGATGTAATGGTTGATCAGACAGTTCACCACAATACGGCTGTCCTCCTTCCGGGCCGGCCACGGAAACAGAAACTCTGGTCTCTCTTCAGTAACGCCACTAGTTGGGGGTGAAGAGGCGTGATTTCCCTAAATTTTTTCTTTCTTCACTTTGGCCTGGCTCACTGTCGGTGTCGTGCGATGTATGGGACACAGTTGTGGGTTTTCACTGGTCAATTTGGTTGGCTTGGTGCGGAGGACCAAGTGTCTGGGGTTTTTCCTTTTCTTTTGCGTTCATCTCCTCACTCGGCTGGGGACGGAGGTGTGAATTCATTCTCTTCTAGGGGCTGACGAGTAGGAGCGGGAAGATGAACCCCGGGGCAACGAGACGGGTGAACGCCGTCAGGGTTACCCTGAAGACGCCAGCGGCTGCCAGGGACGGAGCCACAGACGGAAAGACAGCAACAAGAACCGGAATGACCCGCCTGGAATTTAGCGGGGTGGTCCTTCAAAAAGGTATGGGCTTTGTGCCATCCGACCTAAACTGTCTGGTGAAGCCACCTTCAACACGGACACCTTTGAGGTGAGCTTCAAAACTCTGCAACTGTTACAAACCTTTTGGAACCTGTAGAACGAGAACCTGAATAACATGCCCTTCAGTCACTTCACCCCGGAATCACTAACAGACAGGGGACTTAAGAGTCCCTGTGCAATTCCATAATGAAGCTATACAGGAGTACGACGTGGAGGTTTAGCCGTTTCGCGACCGTCATCCCTGGCATGAGGATGGGGTGTGGAACGGGGCACGTAAGTGGCGGGTCCAGCTAAAACCAGATGCCACCTCTGTGGGCAGTGTCCAACACATCCCCAGCATCATAAATCTGGGGAGCCTCAGGGGCACCGTCCACTACTACGGCATGCCAAAACTGTGCAGGACGTGCGGTCACCTGGGAAATCTTGCTGTCGCCTGCCCAAAAACCGTATCTGCAGAGGGGAGCACCCCTCTGTGGAATGCACGAACACACGCTCCTGCAACCTGTGTGGGAACCAGGGGCACCTTTTCAGAGACTGCCCCCAATCATATGCCAACCGAGCCCGGAGGACCGACCACCCCGAACCCTCCGGAGCCCCAAACCCCCTAAAGGATCCCAGACCCCCTCCCACCCCTCAACCTAACCCCCAACCCAATCCCCAACCCCCTACCCCTCAACCTAACCCCCAACCCGATCCCTAATCACCCCCCCCAATACTACTCTTACCCCCTACCTACCTACCCCCAACCTACCCGCAAAACTTGTCCCCCGGCAGGAACCACCCGCAAGGCAAAACCTACCCCCGATGACACAACCGGATCCCTTTATTATTGACCTGACTTCACCTGTAAACCAATCAAAGGTAGAACAACCGATAGCCACCTCAACTCCAGCCCATCCAATTGCCCTAAGAAAACCACCCTTGGTGGGGATCTTTACAGACCTAAAGGTACCCCCACATTCCCAACCACTTTTTAGTGACAACACCAAACTACCTGAATGGAACCAGGTCATACTAAAACGGAAACGCAAGACGGCACCAAATACAAAACGGGAGACTGAAGAAGACTCCTCAACCTCGGACACCCCATCCCCCCCAAGACCCTCCCAACCTCCAACCCAAACCCCTTCCCCCCCAAAACCCTCCCAACCACCAACCCCCCCCTCTTCCCCAATGAAAACCCCCCAGAACTGTCCCTGGGCCCATGCAGGACTTGACCCTCCAGCCCCGGCCCACCCAGGGACCCTCTGAGCCAACCAAGCCTCACACCACACACCACCAGGCAGTCAGTAGGGACATGACGGAGCCGTGGGCGGTCGGGGGAGGTGCCCAACCAAGACAGCCTGGACCACGCACTGGACGTCATCACACAACTGTGCAATAACATCACCCGACCAGGTACCACAGCAGAATCTCCATGAGCATCACAATCTCTTCTCTTAACACCCGCAGCATGTTCCAGCAGGATAAGAGGGCAACAGTTTTCAGACACCTCCTGACACAACCGGCCAACATCTACCTCCTCCAGGAGTGCGCCATCCCATTCAAGGGGATGGATGCGCTCTTGGAGGGGAGTGAACCAGGGGAGACTCTTTCTGGTCAGGATCCAACAGGTGACCAACCCTTTCCTGCGGCTCAAATGCCACCGAGCCGCGGAGAGCGGGCGGATCCTGGTTGTCGACATGGAGGTCCGGGGTTCCCCGCTCAGGGTCATCAATGTCTACGGTCCCACTAGCGTCGCAGAGAGAGTCTCCCTGTACGCTAAGCTCCGATCCCTCCTCATGACCCCCTCACCCGTGGTGGTGGGGGGCGACTTCAACTGTGCCCTTTGGGATGAGGATCGGAGCAAACCCTGAACAGACCGGTCCACAAGAGCACTCCAAGAAATCATCGAGGACTTCTCTCTGGTGGATGTCGGCGGCACCTCCCCTCGAACACATACATGGGTGAGTTCCTCGGGCTCTGCCTCCTCTAGGATTGACATGTTTTTGCTCTCGCCAGGTCTGAAGGTGCATTCTTTCAACACCTAAGCGGCGCACTTCTCGGACCACAGGATGCTGACCGTGTCCCTGGAATGGGACAATGCCATCAGACCGACTAGAGGGCCCTGGAGGATGAACACATCGGTCCTCCGGGACCGTGCCATCCACTGCTCCTTCTCCAGACAGTACCAGGAATGGAGAACCCTGAGATTACTTTTTGAATCCCAGATAGAGTGGTGGGAAATGGTCAAGGAGAGGATTAGGGGCTACTTCAGGGAACAACGGGCCCGTTTCCATCATCACAACGAGGCCCTCCAACGCCTTAGCCTCCTCCAACTGGGAGGCTTCAGGGTGGACCGCAAACTCTCCGAGACCAAGGAACACCTGGCCACGCTCTATCGGGAGGAGCAGGAGAGGAAGACCTTCAGGGCCAAACTCCAGGGTCTGGAGGAGGAGGGGAAATGCACGAGGCATTTTTTCCCCAGGGCACGGTCAAAACAACAACGCATCCTGGCCCTATATAACAGCGCAGGCGAGATGGTGACAGACCCGGAAGACGTCAGGAAGGTGACCGGGGAGTTCTACCTCTGACTATACGACATCAAGCCGGTGGACGGGGCTCTTGCGGAAACCTTCCTCGAGGGTCTGGACAAAGTGGCCGAGGGTGGCGAAAGCGAGGACCCAAAGCGGGGCCCCCAGGAGCTCACCGAAGCCGTGCGCTCCATGAAAACCCAGAAGGCCCTGGGACCAGACGGAATCCCGGCGGAATTCTACCAGGCCTTCTGGGAACTCCTGAAGGGCGATCTGGCGGAGGTCCTCCGACCAGTCTACAGGGAAAAGAGGTTAGGTGAGTCCATGCGGCAGAGTGCGGTCACTCTTATCCCAAAGAAGTGGGACCTCAAGGACCTCAGAACCATCAACCTCCTCTGTGTCGATTATAAAATCATGACCAAAGCCCTCATGTGGTGATTCTAGACCCACGTCCCCTCTCCGTCATCAACCCGGACCAGACCTGCAGCGTCCCCGGCAGGTCCATCAACGACAACCTGCTCCTGGTGAGAGACCTCATCTATCACTCCCAGGAGCGGAGGTCCCCCTTCGCCCTCCTGTGCCTCGACCAGGAGAAGGCCTTTGACAGGGTGGGCCAGGGTTTCCTGCAGGAGGTGCTAGGGAGGATGAACTTCCCGAGTCACCTGGTCAACTGGAACAGACTCTGCTACGACAACATCAGTAGCAGAGTCCTGGTCAACAATCAAATGACCGACCCGTTCCCTATCCTCTCGGGGGTCAGACAGGATGCCCCCTGGCACCCCTGCTGTACATCATTTACCTTGAGCCTTTCCTGCGCAATATCAGGGCTACCCCTAACATCCGGGGATACCACCTCCCAGGGGCCCAGGGAGAGAGGCTTAAGGTGGTGGCGTACATGAACGACATCACCATCGTCGGCACAGATAGCCAGTCCATCGCCTCGGCAACGAGGGTAGTGAAAGACTACTGTGCAGCCACAGGCGCCCTTGTCAACAGAGGTAAGAGTGAACTGTTCCTGTCGCAACACTGGCGGGAGACAATAACCACCTCTTTCCCTGTCAAGACAGACACCATCAAGCTGCTAGGGGTCACCTACCAAAGCAACGGCGGAGGTGAGGTGACCTGGGAAGAGACCATCCGCCACGCCAAACAGAAGATCACCCATTGACCGGTAAGATCCTGATCCTGAGGGCAATCGCCTCCTGTACGTAGGCAGGGTGTTCCCCCGGACAGGCTGACAAACAAGATCAGCGAACGGATGATGTTCACCTTCGTCTGGGGGAGCCCCATGGAACGCCTGAAGAGAACCACCTTGTACAAAACAGGGGAGAATGGGCGGAAGGGGGTCCCAGACATCCTAAACATCATTAGGGCACAGGGTGTCTCCAACCTTGTCAACAACATCCATAAATCGGACAGGAAAGCCACCCCCATCCTCAGGGCACTACACATCCCCACCGCCGTCATTAACCATACTGTGCCCTATAGCTGGGACCCCCCAAAAGTCTACAAAGAGTGGAGGGACTTTGCCTTCAGGACGGGTCTGCCGGCAGCCGGCCTGGCCTCATGGAAATACCGGGAGATCATGACTCACATCAGGAGCAAGGACATCAGTGAGCTCCCGAAGGCCAGGCCGACCATGGAACCGAAAAAACAGGTATGGGCAAACATCAACCATACATGCATCAGCAATAGACAAAAAGACCTGCACTGGGCGGCTGCTCATGGCTGTCTCCCCACCAGAGTTGTCATGTATCGGCGGCACATAGCTCTGACGGAGAGATGCCCCCACGGTTGCACTGACACGGAACATATCAACCATCTGTTTGTGGAGTGCGCCGTGGCCAGGCGGGTCTGGGCCCTGTTTGTTCCCTCTGTCTCCTCCAACAGACATATCCAGCTCCCTCGCCTGTATGGTCCTCAGGGGGGCTGCAAGACCCCTCTACTCCAACACCAGTGGAGGATCATCAGCGCTGTCAAGCAGGTGATATGGTAGACAAGGAACATCAGGGTCTACCACCACTAGGATCAACCGCTCATCGTCCTAAGGAGGAGGACCACCATACTCCTCAGGGACTACGCCATCCTGGACTTTCACAATAACCCGGACACTGCCAGAGCCACATGGGGTGTTACGAAATGGAAAGACGTCGCCATCTAGGACAACCCCCCCATGTGGCTCCCATCACAACGAAAGCTCCGTCCCCGAAGACAACCCCATGTCGTCCGGCAACCCCACCGCCCACAACCCAGGACCCCGGACACCAGCACTGCCACCATCACCACCACAAGCACCAGGTTCCAGCACCAAGCCCGGGTCCCGGGGGTACAACGACACCTGTTCCCCAGCACCGGAGAGGAGCAGCGCACCTCACAAAATGGGAAGTATACTGCACTGTCCCTCCACATGCATCTCACAGACACTCACCCTTCCTTTGAACGCACCCCGCTATCCTCTCCTCTAGGGTACCGGTCCCGCGCTACCAACCCAAAGCCACGTCTTCTACTCCGAAGGACCGGATACACCTCCAACCGGACCTGGCCCCAGCCCCCCCTGCAAGAAACCCATCCCAGCAAGAGCCCCTCCCCACACGTGGATATGGCCCATTCACCCGCATCCCCCCCCCCCCCCCGCACAAAGACCTGCCCCCCACCCCCCCCGGACACTGCAAGACCTGCTTCCCAACACAGCACCACCAGACACAGCACCACAGCCACCACAGAAGCCCTGCTGAAGACACCAGCTGTCCCTGGAGGAGGGGATCCCTCCTTGAATTGTTCCTCCCAAGGTTTCTTCCCTTATTTTTTCTCTGAAAGAGTTTTTTCTATGGGAGTTTTTCCTCGTATTCCTGGAGGGTTTAGGCTGGAGTAGGGCTTGAACAAAAATTTACAGCACCTCACAATGTAAATATGGACTTTTAAAAGTATTAAAAGTTCCCCTGGGCCAGGGAACTGTCTCCCTGTCAGTAGTTCGTAGGGGGTGAAACCTGTGGCCTGGTTCACTGATGCTCTTACTGACATGAAGGCTACGGGGAGTGCGTCAACCCAATTCACCCCTGTTGTAACCTGAATTTTAGCCAATTTGCTTTTTATGGTGCGGTTCATCCGCTCCACCCGTCGCTGTGACTGGGGGTGGTAGACGGTGCCAAATGAATGACACAGACCCAACATGGCCTCCACTTGCTGGAGGTGTTTGTTTTTGAAATGGGAACCGTTGTCAGATTTCACTCTCTCAGGGAACCCGTGCCAGGGGACGTAATGGTTGATCAGACACTTCACCACCGTACGGCTGTCCTCCTTCCGGGCCAGCCACGCCTCGGGCCCTTAACTGTCAGAGTCAATGAGGGGTCTGCCTGGCCTCTCGGGGGTTCCCCTGGGGTGTGTCAATACTGGTTTGGCCGGGTGATCGTCAACCCAATTCCATGGCTCCTCTGACGTGGTACTGTCCCCCCGGTGCGCCGGCTGGGTTGGGAGCGTAGTTGTTCGGGCCTTGAGGGTGGTTTGGAAGTGGTTGGTAGTAGCCTCCCCTTGGTGGGCCGCCCCGACCTCTTCTGGGGGGCTGGTTCAGGCAGTTTCTGGCCCAGTGTCCTGTTTGGCCACAAGAAAAACATTCCCAAGTGCTTGGTGGGCCCTGGGCACCCCTTCCCCCACAGCCCCCTCGACTGCCCCTGAACCCCCCTCGAGACCCATATGGCCACCCCCTGTCAGAATACGGTTGATCCCATGATGGTGGGACCTCAGGTCCCGGTGGAGCAGGTGGGGGACCTGAGGGCGAGGGGACATTACCAATTGTTTGGCTGGTTCTGTTTTCTTTTTCTCAATGGCCTCTAGTCTAGCCTTACCGAGCTGTAATTTAAGTAACTGTGCCTGTAAGGTTTCCAACTCTGTGTCTGCATTTGCATTTTCATCTATAGCAAGTTGAAAATGGTGCACCACATGACGCTCCCACACCGTAGAGTCTGCCCCTGGCAGGTCAGGATTAGCCGTCACTGCGTCTTTAACTTTGTCTGGGACCCAGTCTAAAATAGCTCTTCGGAACCATTCTCTCTGTGGTCCCTCATTACCTGGATGACAACCCGTGTGTCTAGTCCAGGTCTCCTTAGCCTGTGCTATGAATTCCAACGGGGTTAGCCCCCCCGTCCACTTAATTTCAGGTGCCGCCACTTGGTTAGGCAGTGGGAACCTATCTCTCATAGCTGCTGCAAGTTCCCCCACTATTTGAACAAACCACAACCATCACCAACTCAATCTGTTCAGCCCATGGCTTCCATTCAACGTTCTCCGGCTCCATTTTCCACACACCCCACACAATCTCTGTTCACCTACGGGTCCTACAGTACTTGCATGCAACAAGTAACAGCAACACGAAAGCAACATACAACGAACGACACCAAATTACAAAACAAAGGGACATTTACACACACAAATCACCAGTGAAAACAGGTTCGCGTTTTTAGTCTAAGGTGTACGATTCTCTGCGGGGACAGAGCCTCGATTCAAAACTTCGGAATGTCTTAAAATTCTAGGCCTCCAACCTCTATATAGGAATTCGGAATGTTTTAAAATTCCAGGCCTCCAACCTCTATGTAGGGCTTCGGAGTTCCTCAATTCTCCGGGCCTCAAACACAGTGATCCCTACGGAGACGCCGCTTCGCAGAGTCCTTATTCTCGTCAAAACAAGGTTGGATATGCCCCTTCTAGGATTTAGAACCACTATTTTTTCCGGAGACGCCGCTCCGTCCGGGCCTTTTACCCAAACACCTATTTAGTTCGGAGTTGCCACTCCGGGCCTTTAGTTTGGAAACTTTAATTTACACTCTTTGTACTTTTCACAAACGATTTTCAAATGGTCAATACACAGATTTGTTTTAAAACAGGTTCTGCTTACTTTGGCTGGCTGAAAATCGTTCGGAATTTCCAGAGGCTCTGGTTCGGTCAATTGGCATGAATACCCTCTGATCCCGGACGAGCACCCCAAGTTGTTGAAGTCAAAACTGCTTCCCCCGAGTTCGAATCAGAGAATGTCCAGACGGTGAAGTCTTTCCAAAGTAAACGCCTTTATTGCAGATAATTATCCGGAGATCAGTCTCCACAGTACAGCAGAAAAAGATCTGAAGTCTGTTCACATCGGACACAGTTTATGTAGCCCCCTTCCCACCCATTCATTGCATAGAAATTGCTGAGCGTGCTTCCTGGGTGGGCGTGTCCCTTCTTGCAGAACCCGTCTCTGACCGTGGGGCCATCTGGTGACCTCGGAGGCAGACGAGGAAGACAGTTGAGGGGGTAGTATGGTGCCAGGTGATCTACCAGGACACCTCTGCTAGCTCGTGTTTACTTTTCCTCTCCCTGGGTTCATTGTCCATATCAGTGTGTGGGTCTCCAGCTAGAAGTCAATAAACCTGTGTTCATATACACAGTGTCCTTGCCTTAATCTCTTGGCAATCTCTTGAAGTACTTAGTACTTCTGGAATGTACTAAGTAATATTTTACACCCCAGCCTTGCTATCTTTGAGTATACGCCCTACAGGAACAGTTTGTTTATAATAGCACACAACACATCTAATCTTTAATAAAAGCATTCCACACGGCCTACATTAATCTTTCCATAAATAGGGTTGTGCGTTCAACATATATTTTGTTGGCGGCTACCCAGAATTTAATGCCAAATGTGTCCGGTTTATTGGCCATTTATTGTGTAACGCAACACCGCACCTTGATGGGAAAAACTTGTTAATTTACAGTTATGTTCTCACTGCAATGAAAACAAACATAAAAACAGGGAACGAAAGTTGCTGAGTTACCAAGCATAGTATAACATATTTGGCATCTGAACATATATTTAGGAAAAGTAAAAAAACCAGGGTCCTGGAATTTGATCAAGAGCGAAGACATAATTTTTTTCCTCTTCACTGGGTAAAATTTGCCCGCTCTTTGAGCTTCTAGTGTTAAATCACCATTGATAATTGTACTGTCCTTCCTACGTGATAGTGTACTTGTACGAAGTTAGACAGCGAGTCAAACTCCATTCATCAAAGACATGCGAGCCAGGAAGTCAACATCCCAGTTCCAATATTTATTGCTGTTATTCAAGTTAAAACCATGAACACTTGTGAATCTATAATTAATTAGAGTGAAACTGCAAGGCAAGAAACATTTGACAATTACCAACTGAGTAGCTTATACAGCCTATAAAGTCTCTAACATATTTATCTAATAAACAAAGCTGAATTACAACATACAGGTAAACATAACCAATATGCTGCTTTCTGACATAGCATATGACCACTACAATAATGAAATGTAGATGGGATGCTAACCATGCTTACTACTAGCTAGCATAATCAAAGGTTGCAGAAATATATTATTTACAGAAACATCATAACAACAATACACTTCGATATGGCATATATGACAAATGAATAATATAAACTAACTTACTGTCATTGCTTTCCTAAGCGTAACAAATGAGGATTGAAGGAGATAAATTTAAGAGCTCTGATCAGCTTACTATACTAGCAAAGAACGAACCAGCCAAAACCCGTTTCCATGGTAACACGGAAGTCCGAATACAGAGAGCGAAACAATAATCAATCAATCCGAGCGAGTGGATAAAGTGCACAGATCACTCGTTTGGCAGTGCACAGCGCCATAAGCATTGCTGTCTTGAGTGACAGAGACTTCAAAGAAGCCTGTGTCAGTGGTTCAAACAGCGGCTCACAGAGCGCTGTCTGGACCATGGACAGCTCCCATTTTGGCACACCAACCTTGACCACTGGGCAAAGGCGACGCGTTCCCACAAGGAAACGCTTGTCCAGGGGATGGCTGAACATAGACCTTTCCCCAAAACCCTCATGACACGCTGGGATTGCTGATGCATAACCTTTAACGGTCGAGGAGGATCTCTACATATCAAAAATATGGCACACTGGCATATTTGTATGCGTGCCTTGAAAGGTGAACCTGAAGAACTTCCTGTGTAGAGGAATTAACGGCACTTGAAAAATATGCGTCCTTCAAGTCTTTGGTCGTACAGAAGTCGTCTGGGAGGACAGACTCCAACAGGCGCTTCGTGGTGAGCATCCGGAATGGCCTTTTTGCCACGCATCTGTAGAGTATGTGTAGGTCCAAAATTGACCTCACTCCTTCGGTCTGTTTTGGCACAAGAAAGTAGGGGGAATATAACCCGCTCTCTCTCCACGCCTCCGAACCACGGTGATCGCGAAGGCTGTCACGTCTTCTGGTGGCGTCATGGCCATCTCCAACACCCCCGTGAATGCGGGTGGGGGCCGACAAAATTGCACTGCGTAATCCTTTCGTATTGTGCGATCGAGCCATGCGCAGAGAGTGCAACGTATGCGCCATTCTCCGTAATGCTGGGAGAACGGGAGAGCGCTTAGCTGAGGAGCATCCCTCAGAAAACCCTCGTTGGCAGCCCTCGCCCCTGCTGCCGTCATGCTCCCTCTCAATTGAGGGAGCCTGGCCCCTGAGGGCAGCCCTTGAAATGGAGAAAAGGCACACGCACCCTGGGCGACCCCGAGTCCCCCGTCCATTCTAAATTAGGAAGGGACTTGAGTACATTGTCACCCAAAAGCAGAGAAGGGTTGGCAATGGGAATCGTGACAACCGTATTGCATTCATGGAAAACTGAGGGGCCGAGCCGACAACATTGCACGGCTCAGCCACACATCAGGAATGACTTACTCAACTACAGGGCCTAAGCGGAAGGAAGTTTCCACATAACCAGATGAACCATAGTCGTCCCGGCTAAGAATAGCCGGTGTAACTACAGTTACCAATGGAGTTGCTAAACTATCCCCGGGTGGGGAGGTGACGACCGTGTCTTCTTCACAGAAAACCATGGGCCGAGCCGACAACATTGTACGGCGTGGCCACACATCAGGAATGATTTACCACTCAATCAGGATCATCGTTGTGGTGGTTGAACAACAGACACAGGATTATAATAGCCTATAATAGCTAAACTGTCCCAGATGGAGGGGGGGTAACAAGAGGGAAGCGAACATGAATTCAGACCTCAAGGTTTGTGGTCGAATAGACATAAGATCCTTAGAGACAGAGTGAAGATTGACCGTATCTTTATTCACAGGAACCCAAGGTGCAATCCGGCGACGTTGACGGCTCAGCCAAACATCAGGAATAATCATAGAACAATCCTAAAGAGGCGTATTTCAGCAGAGCTCTCTCTGCGTCCCTCAAGATGTGGTCATCATCCTCATGGTAGTCTCATCAAGTAATCCTGGACAGGCAATTAGTGCGTTGATCAGCAGAGGTCTCTCTGCGACCCCCAACGAAGACAAGATGTCTTCGAAGACAAGACATAGATGACGATGTCTCACCACAGACGTAGCCATAAGACCTCTCACGCACACCGCGTGCACCTGGAAAAGGGCGGGCTTCTTAGCCCAGCTAACCTTCAGCCCAGGAGGGAGTGATCAGCAGAGCTAGCTCCACAGAGAGCCTTGCACAGCATAGCATAACGTCGAAAACAAACCCACGCCACGCACCTGTAAAGAAGGATGTATGAGTCCGAGGGAGAACACCCGAAAGAACATCCTCCCCTCTCCCCCCGTCGATGTCTGATCCAACGCCCCCGAAGAGGAAGGATTATGTCCAGAAGGTAGACGTTACGTTCATCAAGTGCTAAAAAGTGTTCAGTCGAGCTGAAGAAAAGAGAGGCTGAGCTAAGGGTGCGCTTAGCCTAATATAGGGGGCAGGCTTCCCCCGATTGGCTGAGCTAAGGTAAGTGCATGAATTTCTCAGTGTGGCCGCTAGGCGGCAAGGGTAAACCACTGGGAGCTAACGCCCTCTAGGGAGCGGAGCTCCATGACATAACTTGCGGACGTTCAAGTTAACTCAGTTTCTGTTAGGAAAAGGTACATTAACACTAGAAGCGCCGAGCCATTGTTACCCCCCTAAGGCGCCGTTTGGGCAAAATTTGCCCATGAGTCTACAGAAAGGGAAGTATTTACTGACACGTAATGGTCGCTAGATGGCGCTTCTTGTACGGATCCAAAGTCAAGGCCGATACTTTTGGGTGTCGGTTATCTTGTGTCAAAGTGTTTTAATTCAGTGTTGCTCCGATTTCGAGGTTAGGGTGTAACGATTGCAGTAACTACAATGTGTAAAGACGCCGGTCTGGCTTGGTTTTATACGATATAATATCGCGCTCAATATTGCAGTTTGTATTGGTGGAATAATACAAATAGCAACGAAGGAAATATAAAGTAAAAATGACTTTGGCAACTGAACGGGTGATGTCAAGGAGATTGTCTTGCGCCTTCACCTTACTGTCGATCTATGGCCAATGTCCGTGTTACGTTCTAAATTTCACAATAAATCGACCTGCTCCCAAAACCCAAATACCACTATATAAAGCAAGTGACATTTAAAAGAACAAAGTAAGAACATAATTCTAAACCTCTTTCTTGTATATTTTGAATGAGGTAAATACCAAACATTCCGAAATGGTTGTGTTATTAACTTTCCGGTGGTGCAGTGGTCTGAGTGTACTGATAGTAAGCCCAGGGTCCATGGTTTGATTCCTCCTGTCTGCAACAACTTAAAATGTCCTTTTCTCCTTCCGCATGCCAGACTGCATCACGAATCAATAGATTTGGTCTCAAGTCAAATCGCTAACATGTCTGGCAGAGCTCACAAGTTTGGTTCCCTGAACAATGAATGCTCACTTTACATCTCATTTTTGCAAACGTATTACAATATTGTCTGCTAACCGCTGACCAGCCGGCCTGCTTTCATCTTTCCATGAATAGCGTTGTGCGTGTATTTTGTTGGCGGCTTCCCAGAATTTAATGCCAAATGTGTCCGGTTTATTGGACATGTATTGTGTAAAGCGACTCCGCGAGGGAACAGTTGTTCATCTAATACAGTTATGTTCTCACTGCACTGTTTTTCACAAACTTATGGAATACCTCCGATATCATCGCAAATGTATCAATCACAATGCGAGCAGTGCTTGTGGTTTTGTCATCAAAGCGCAGATAAAGCATGATATCTCAGAATTTTTTATTTTCATTTCGGCCGACCCATAAACATTGAGTTTCATGCTTTTACGGCTAGTAATACCTCTCAAATAAATAAGAATCATGAATGATTTTAGTTCGGCATCTGTCAATTTATGGAGCTATATGCTTTATTTCGTCATGAGATCATTCTAATCCTCTTTCATGTAGATTTTCTATTAGAAAAATACCCAACATTCCAAAATGGTTTGGTCAGGAACTTTGCTTGTGGCGCGGTGGTTAGAGTGTCCTGATTGTAAGCCCCGGGTCCGTGGTTTGATCCCTCCTGTCTGCTGTAACTTAATATTTGCTTTTCCAATTGTCCCCAATATTTGAAACATTAATGCAAAATCCCCTGATATGAAAATGAGCAATCGAATGGGTGTGTGTAATTAATGGATACTCTAATACAGGGGTCTCCAAACCGTTCCACGGAGGGCCGAGTTACTGCAGGTTTTCACTCTCACCTTGTACTTGTGTCACGTCTCCACCTAGCGGTGGCCGCTCCCCTGGTCGCGCAGCCCTCCGGCGTTCGACGTCGCCGGCCTTCTAGGCACCACCGTCCCTGTTTGTCATGTTTCCCATGTCCTGTGAACGCATCCCTCCCTGATTCCAAACAGCTGCAGCCCATTACCTGCTTATTTAATCCCTCATGTGCCTTGTCTCAGCGTTCGGTATTGTCTCTGTTACGTGTCAGCACTGAGGTGCTCTGTTGGTGATATTAATCACCATATTCTTGTTCATTACTCCCGGAAGGGTTGTTACTCTTACCGTTTAAGAATGATAGCTCAAATAAAATCCTATCTACATCCGCTGCCTGCATTTTGGTCTACTCCTTCTCGACAACGTCACAGAATACCGAACCTTAACATGGATCAAGCAGGTGCAGCCCATCCGTCTGCCATGGAACAACGGATGCAAGACCACGACAACATGCTGGGACAACTACGGGACGCCGTCTTGGAGATCCTGCAGAGACTGCCTGCTGCCACGCCACCACCTGCAGCCAGCCCGCCACCACCCAGTGGTGCCGCTATTCCCCTTCCCCGACAGTATGCTGGACGAGCGTCGGAGTGTCAGGGTTTTCTCCTGCAGCTGGACCTTTCGTTTAACACCCGAGCTAACGTGCCTACGGAGCGGGAGAAGGTTTCAGCCCTTATATCGTGCCTGACGGACAAGACACTGAGCTGGGCAAACGCGGTGTGGCACCGGGCCGGTCCTGAGTTAGACCACTACGGGTCCTTCGTTGCCTCGCGATGATCGACTCAGGGGCGCAGGGCAACTATATTGACGTTGGTTTAGTCCGCGATTTACACATTCCCTTGTTGCCTGTTTCCCCTCCGATTCCCATTCATTCCGTCAATCGCAGACCGCTAGGTTTGGGCAAGGTGTGCCAGATTACGTGTCCGTTGCGCATGCGGCTCCCACGTAGAGACCATCTCCCTTTACGTCGTAGAGGCTCCATCTGTCTTTCAATCTTTTGTAGATGACATTTTTCGGGACATGCTCGGTCACGGTGTGATGACATTTTGATATATTCGACATCACGGGCCGTACATGTTGCTACCGTTCGCGGGGTTTTGGAACGATTGATGGCGCACAACCTATTCGTCAATCGTGAGTTGCTTGCTGTGGTCAAGGCTTTGTCGGCATGGAGGCACTGGCTCGAGGGGGCTAAACACCCTTTTCTCGTTCTGACTGACCACCGCAACCTGGAGTACATCCGTGCGGCGAGGAGGCTGAACCCGCGTCAGGCCAGGTGGGCCCTGTTTTTTTACCAGGTTTCACTTCACCCTTTCTTATGTTCCAGGTTCCAAAAACATTAAGGCCGATGCCCTCTCCCGGGTGTATGACCATGAGGGAAGAACCGTGGACACCTCCCCCATCATCCCTGGCACACATATCATCGCGCCGATGGTGTGGGAGGTGGATGCGGACATACGGAGGGCACTCCGGGCTGAGCCCTCCCCTCCTCACTGTCCGGAGGGTCGTACGTACGTGCCAACTGAGGTGCGGGACATGCTCTTGTTTTGGGCCCATACTTCTCCCTCCTCTGGTCATCCGGGTGTGGGTAGGACTGTGTCAGTGGTGAAGGGCAAATACTGGTGGCCTACGTTGGCTAGGGACGTTCGGGTGTACGTCTCCTCCTGTTCGGTTTGCGCCCAGAGTAAGTCCCCCAGGCACCTACCCTCAGGTAAGCTTCTTCCTCTTCCTATCCCACGACGACCATGGACCCATTTAAGTGTCGATTATCTGACCGATTTGCCTCTTTCTCAGGGTTGCACCACCATCCTGGTTGTCGTGGATAGGTTTTCGAAGGCCTGTCGTTTGCTCCCCTTTCCTGGCATCCCAACGGCCCTGCAGACCGCGGAGGCCCTGTTCACTCATGTCTTCCGGCACTACGGGGTCCCCATAGGATAGTGTCTGACCGGGGTCCCCAGTTCACGTCCAGGGTCTGGAAAGTGTTCATGGGGAAGCTGGGGGTCGCGGTCAGCCTTACCTCCGGGTACCACCCAGATTCCAACGGTCAGGTTGAGAGGGTTAACCAGGAGGTGGGCAGGTTCCTGCGAGCGTATTGCATGGACCACCCGGCGCGGTGGGCTGCCTTTCTGCCATGGGCCGAGTAAGCGCAGAACTCCCTCCGCAGTTCCTCCACCAACATGACACCGTTCCAGTGTGTCCTCGGCTATCAGCCTCCTCTTGGGCCCTGGAACACGGAGCCTTCTGCGGTGCCGGCGGTAGAGGACTGGTTCCAGGGGGGCGGAAGCCACCTGGCGCGCGGCCCATGTGCAAGACGGCCGCTGACCGCCACCGCTCTGAGGCCCCCGTCTATGCCCCAAGCGACCGCGTCTGGTTGTCCACGCGGAACCTGCCTCTCCGGTTGCCCTGTCGGAAGCTGAGCCCGCGGTATGTGGGGCCGTTCAAAGTCCTGAGGAGAGTCAATGAGGTATCGTATCGGTTGCTGTTACCTTCCATGTACCGCATCAATCCGACATTTCATGTGTCTCTCCTCAGGCCGGTGGTGAATGGTCCCCTCCAGGAGAACGAGGTCCTGGCGACTCCTCCGCCCCCGCTGGACATCAACGGGTCCCCCGCCTATGCTGTTCGGTCGGTGTTGGACTCCCGGCGTCGGAGGGGTGGCCTGCAGTATCTCGTGGAGTGGGAGGGGTATGGCCCTGAGGAGCGGAGCTGGGTGCCCCGCGCGGACGTCCTCGACCCGTCCCTCCTGCGGGATTTCAATCGGCGCCGTCCAGGGGCGTCCTGCTCCGCGTCCTCCGCGTCGTCCCCGGGGCCGGCGGCCTAGCGCAGCTGGAGCTGCGCCTACGGGGGGGGGTTCTGTCACGTCTCCACCTAGCGGTGGCCGCTCCCCTGGTCGCGCAGCCCTCCGGCGTTCGACGTAGCCGGCCTTCTAGGCACCACCGTCCCTGTTTGTCTTGTTTCCCATGTCCTGTGAACGCATCCCTCCCTGATTCCAAACAGCTGCAGCCCATTACCTGCTTATTTAATCCCTCATGTGCCTTGTCTCAGCGTTCGGTATTGTCTCTGTTACGTGTCAGCACTGAGGTGCTCTGTTGGTGATAATATTCACCATATTCTTGTTCATTACTCCCGGAAGGGTTGTTACTCTTACCGTTTAAGAAAGATAGGTCAAATAAAATCCTATCTACATCCGCTGCCTGCATTTTGGTCTACTCCTTCTCGACAACGTCACAACTTGATTGATTAATTATGTCACTGATTGGTTAGGTCTACCCTCATCTGGTTATTTAGGTCTGAACCTGGAACCAATTTACAGGAAAAAACTAAAACCTGCAGACACTCGGCCCTCCGTGGAACGGTGTCACGGCTGTGTTGTGCGGCAGAACCATACGCGGACATAGTTGAAATGAAAATGGGTTTAATCCTTAGACACAAAACAAATACAAACTACAAGACACTGTAAACGTAAAATGAAAGGACTAACTAACATTAAACGGTGTACAAAGAAACATGTACCGTATTCACGTGAAAAGGGGATTAAACAGAGGACAAACCGTGAAGTTGCATAGACACAAACAAACAATAAACCACACCGGGTGTGGTGAAAACTGAACCTAAGTAGGCTCCCCAATCAGAGTCAACTGAACGCAGCTGCTCTGACTGGGGAGCCCACAACGGCATAGAGAGGGCTAGAGGCCACACAATTAGTCCTGCCCTGTCAGCGCATGACAAACGGTTTGGAGACCCCTGCTCTAATAGGTTAGTCTTAGGGAATTGCATTGTGCTCAGGGTTTTTTGTTTCTTTGCTTGAGCTAGTAAAGAATGCACCCATCCCCCACCTAAGACCGCATCGCGAATCAATAGATTTGGTCTCAAGTCAAATCGCTAACATGTCTGGCAGAGCTCACAAGTTTGGTTCCCTGAACATTGAACGCTGACTTTACATCTCCTTGTCACAAACGCATAACAATATTGTCCGCTAACCACTGACCAGCCAGCCTACATTCATATTTCCATAAATAGGGTTGTGCGTTCAATATATATCTTGTTTGCGGCTACCCAGAATTTAATGCCAAATGTGTCCGGTTTATTGGCCATTTATTGTGTAACGCAACACTGCGCCTTGATGGGGAAAAGTTATTAATTTACAGTTATGTTCTCACGGCACTGGAAACAAACATAAAAACAGGGAACAAAAGTCGCTAAGAATACCAAGCATAATATAACATAGTTGGCAACTGAACTGGCAATGTCAAGGAGACAGATTTGGTCTTAATTCAAGTTGCTAACACGACAGGCAGAGCTGACAAGTTTTGTTCCCTGAGCATTGAATGCTGACTTTACATGTGCTTTTCGCAGTCGCATAACAACATTGTCCACTACTTTCATTTCTCCATAAATTGCGTTGTGCATTCAACATGTATTTGGTTGAACGGCTATTCAGAATTTACTGCCAAATGTGTCCGGGTTATTGGCCATGTATTGTGTAAAGCGACACTGCGCCTTGTTCATCTACTACAGTCATGTTCTCACTGCACTGTATTTCACAAACGTATCGAATACCTCCGATATCATCGCAAATGTATCATTCACAAGACAGGCAGTCCTTGTGGTCCTGTCATCAAAGCGCAGATATCTGAGAATTTTTTATTTTCATTTCGGTCGACCAATAATCATCAGGTTTCATGCTTTTACCGCCAGTAGCACCTCTCAAATAAATAAGATCCACGAATGCTTTTAGTTTGGCATCTGTCAATTTTAACTTTCCTGCATAATTTTGCTCAGCTCCCGCTTACGTTTGTCCAGATGTCTGTGTTAATTGTGGAATATTTTAGTTAAGATTAGATGGGTGCTGTTAGAAACAAACAGAGCCAGTGGAGCTAAACTCAGAGAGAGTAAGCTGGTGGGGTGATAAAATGTTAATTAGTACATTCCAGAGTAGGGCCATGAGTCAAGAGATCAAGGGGGGAATAGGGGGACCTGGTTTATTGTCTGTTGGCTTATCACACTGACCCTGATGGGGACAGGGAACACAGGAGGGGAAGTGTAAACACAATTTAGGTGATATCTCTGGGCAGACCTCCTGGCGCCAGCCCCCCCCCTTCAACCGTCCTCTTCGTCTGCCTCCGATGTCACCAGATGGCGTCTGCAAGAAAGGGACACGCCCACCCAGGAAGCCCACTCAACATATTCTATCCAATGACTGAGGGGTGGGAGGGGCTGTATATAAACTGTGTCCGGGTGAAAGTAATTCAGATCTTTTCTACTGTACGGTGGAGAACGATCTCCAGATAGCTATCTGTAATAAAGGTGTTTTGTTTGGAAAGACTTGGACCGCGTGGACATTCTCTGATTTGGACTCAGGGGAAGCAGATTTTAACTTCAACACAATCAAACACTTTACAGTACTCAGTGGACTTTTAATATTTTCATATGTAATATTATTAGGGTTATTCCGTCAGGATTTTATTATTAGGGTCACTCTGTCATGTATATTTGCAAGTTGAAAAATACAAAACATTCCGGAATAGTCAAATTGTTAACTTTGATGGTGGGGCTGTGGTTAGAGTGCACCGATTGTGAACTCAGGGTTCATGGTTTAACTCCCTCTGTCTGCAGCAGCATAACATTTGCTTTTACGCTTCCGCATTTTGCGTATGCGTGTGGTACACGTCTGTCAATTTTCGAATTGTCCCCAATGTTTTGGAGTAACCCAAATTGCTGCTTGCAGCTATATGTATTAGTATTATTGAATTGTAAACTTTATTTTACTTGAGAGTCAAATAAAATAAACTGTTGCTTTCTACATGCATACAACTACTAGACTACTTCAATATTTAAAAGCCACATGGAATCCCTATGCCAGACTAAAATGTTTCATTTAACCTTTTATCTCTATTTCTTTTTTGACGTGAGTCTGTACACGTTAAAATTGTTCTATGTGTGGAATATTTTAGTTAAGATTAGATGTGTGCTGTTAGAAACAAACAGGGCCAGTGAAGCTAAACTCAGAGAGAGCAAGCCAGGCTGGGGTGATAACATTTTAATTAGTACATTCCAGAGTAGGGCCATGAGTCAAGAGATCAAGGGGGGAATTGGGGGACCTGGTTTATTGTCTGTTGGCTTATCACACTGACCCTGATGGGGACAGGGAACACAAGAGGGGAAGTGTGAACACAATTTAGGTGATATCTCTGGGCAGACTTCCTGGCGCCAGCACCCCCCCCTTCAACTGTCCTCTTCGTCTGCCTCCGAGGTCACCAGATGGCCCCACGATCAGAGATGGGGTCTGCAAGAAAAGGACACGACCACCCAGGAAGCCCACTCAACAGATTACATCCAATGATTGTGGGGTGGGAGGGGCTGTATATAAACTGTGTCCAGGTGAAAGTAATTCAGATCTTGTCTACTGTACTGTGGAGAACGATCTCCAGATAGCTATCTGTAATAAAGGTGTTTAGTTTGGAAAGACTTGGACCGCGTGGACACTCTCTGATTCGGACTCGGGGGAAGCAGATTTGAACTCAACACATGTCTGTTTTAATCAAACTATTAAAATTGTATTTCTCTTTTAATCTCCTTATTATCTTCTGTAAAGTGCATTGAATTGCTTCTATGTATGAATTGTGCTATATAAATAAACTTGATTGATTGATTAAAGACATATTACGTAACTTTTCTTGATTACAGACCCTATTTTAAATCTCCCATTATACACAGAGATACACAGAGATACTGTATATTGTGCTTGATAATTGTGACCAAGCAGTTGGGTAACAATAATTCTCATAACATAACTGTCTCTAGAAAGACTGGCTTCACCTCAGAATATGACTTACTAGAACAACTGGTCCAACCAGGGGCAGATACAGGTACACAGCATTACTGTCAGATACAGATGTCAGAGGGATTGATCACACAGCAGCACACAATGCAGGGTGAACTGGCAAACTACACATTCCAGGGTGAGTACTACACATTCATAGTTTTGGACATGAATATTATTTTTCTCAGTCAATAATCTGAAGTAAGGATTTCATACTAAGGAAGAATAGTATAATAGCTATAGTTTACATTAATAACCAGGACTTATAGCTAAATGGTCCCACTCTGTTGAAGAGTTGTGAGCTACATATTCGATGCATGCACACAGAAAACGTAGACAAGGTATTGAACATAGCAAGATTTGATAAGTAAGGAAAGTGAGTTTCTGGGGCTTTCTTTAAAAATCCAAAATAAAGTTTATGATTTTGAAGTTGGGATAGCGTAACTATTTAACCAACCTATGACTCAAGTGATACAGTTAACACTAATTATGCAAAACTATGCACATTTTTCTTTAAAGACATTACACATTTTAACATTTAAAAAAAACATAATGTCCCACTGTCATAACTTCTTTAGGGATATTTTTTATTATGCAAATTAAAGCAAATTCATTAGTTACAGTTGATACACAGTCAATTAAGCATTGGGATGGTGAAATGGTTTTGTTTGGTTTCTTTAGCACAAACAGTTCAAGAGATACTTATTTAGGGAAGATTAATGTAGATGGATCATTGGACCACTTCTTTTAAGGCGGTTTGGCCATTCTTCTCTTGTCTGCAGACATGGTCAGAGCCACAACACAATACAGTCAGGTCTTCACAATAGACATGTTTAGACAGTTAGATGGTCAGGTCTTCACATTAGACAATTATGCCAGATTCTGCTCAGAGCCTATGTAAGATTACAGTAGAAGTTGTCAATGTCAACCAGTTAAACAATAAAGAAAAATCATTAAACGTCTGAAGAAATTTGACAAACTGTCCAAAAGTAGTTTACATAGTCCCAACTTTTTAGGAAGCCCAAAGTATTAGTACAACATATTTATTGGGTATTAAAGGAGGACAATAATCACATTTCATGTGTGGTCTTATTTTCTCTTTGATAATTAGTAATTAATTGAAAATCTAATTAGAACAGTGAAAACTAAAGTGTAGTATAGAGCCTCATACCATGGCTTTCAGACAATTATTTAGTGTTCAAAACACCAGATGTGTATGTGTACATTCCTAACTTTGGTATATGGTGACATTTGTAGCAGGAACTATACATACGTATTCTTAGATTTCTATGTGTTGCTGAACAACTCATCTCAATAATTCTAAATAGTGGTTGGTGGCAAATATACCCTGGTTAACCGCTGTCTCAGTTAAAGGGTAAATGGGTCTAGGTTCATGAATCCCTTTAAGTCATGCTTAGACAGGCATTGA